>JAAEAF010014822.1:0-96958 GCA_011037195.1 Triatoma infestans | reverse complement strand
GTCTTCGGTATCCCGTGCGACAACCACAGCAGCAAATCATCCGCGTACCCCACCAGGAATGCACTATTCGGCATTTCCAGGCGCAGAATGCCATCATAAAATATATTCCACAGATCGGGGCCCAGGATAGATCCTTGAGCCACCCCTCCTGTGATCTCTTTACACCGGGTTCCGTCCGTAGATCAAACACATCAGCCCTGTGTCTTACTGCTGTGCCTCCCACAAGCTACTCTCTCACTCATGCGGAGAAGAGGATGAAGAGCCGGGTACTTCGGTTGATCTGATTTCTGAAATCCTGTCAAGACCCCCAGCGCTCGCCAGCCCAATCATCATCATCGCCATGTTCCACCTTAGCCGAGTTAAAATGCCCATGCCGAAAATCAGCTGATCGCCAAGTAGACACGAACTACCTGGACTAAGAGTAGATGCCGTTCACCTGCTGATAGCGTGTGCTGCCCGACCGACTATCGTTAGTAACCACTTTTTCTATAGCCCCGATTGTAGACCGACCTCGCCTGAAACCATACTGTCTATCGGACAGATCGCCCGACTGTTCAGTGGCAGCAGTCAGTCGTAACTTAATAAGTCGTTCCAAGAGTTTCCCCGCCGTATCCAACATGCACAAAGGCCTGTACGATGATGGAGAACTCGGATCGCCCTTTCCTTTGCTAACCAATACTAGCCGCTGGATTTTCATAGTAATAATATGATGCTGATGATGATAATAATAATAATAATCCCCATATAATAATAATAATAATAATAATAATAATAATAATAATAATAATAATAATAATAATAAGGGAAGGGCTTAGCTCAGTGGTTAGCGCGTTGGACTCCCACGCGGAGGATCCGAGTTCGTGTCCAGTGCTACCCTTAGATTTTTTTCTTCCTAGGAGCTTCTACAGCTCACTGTCCGGTGATGGACAGTGTTGTCTGTACCGAGAGAACTCTGTCCGGAGGCCGGCAGTGCACTGAGCTCCGGGAGCCAATGACCATAGATGTTGACGCACCTTAAATTAAATAATAATAATACTTTATTTCACAAGACAAAATAAATACAAAAATACATTCTTGACATTCTACGGCATGGTAAAACCGTCCGCCGGAGGTCAGTAATGAGGAAAAAAATAAAAATACTAAAAATAATTATTATTATTATCATTTATTGCTTTTGTGATACACAGATCCATAGCAAGGAGTGGGTTTAACAAAATTGTATATTGAGCAAATAATCTTCTCAACTCTGTATAGAGCAGGCGACCGAACAAAAAATATATAAAAAAAGAAAAAAAAAACACAATTGTAAATAGTAAATAGAGTTCCTGAATAGAGTGCTACTTAAAAATTAAAATAGCTAACCGCTTCCTAAGTAAATAAAACTAAATATGAAAAGAACATTAAACATTATGAGGTTAAACTTGACCTACAAATATTATCAATATTCTTGTTTATTATTATTATTCTAAATATTATAATATAATAATTGTGGCATTAATACTACTTAACATAAATCATCCAATTAAATTTCTAAAAGCCAGACTTTTAGTAACAAATAAGTGAATGTTATTTATTTTCATTAATATTGGACAGCAGGTTCTCAATATTACCAAAGTTACTGTGGGCAGTCAAGAAGGTTTAAATATTCATTTCTATATGGCATGAGAAGAGGGCAGTCAATTAAAAAATGTATTAAACAATCCATTTCCCCGGAATTACATAAAGTACAGTATTTTTCACAATCAAACAGAATTTTTTCACCATTTATTGTAATACGGGAATGTTTTTTATAAGTCATTCTTAACTGTGTAATTAATTTGATTTTGTTTATATGTACTTAGTTATACAGATATTCTTCTTTAATTCCCAGGCTACTACTATTACGAAAGTATAAATTATTTGAGGAGTTAATAATAAAATCTTTGTCCTTACTTAAAAAGTGATTTTTAACTGCTTCTACAAGAGCATTTAGACTGTTTCTTAACTACATCAATATTTTGGCAGTCCCAGTATGTTTGGCTCCTATAAGGCAGAGCAGGTCCCTTAGCTCATATGCCCAGTTAAATGGGATCGTTTTGCACTCTATTAGTTCAATAAGTCTTTTAAAACATTGCCTGGGCAACTGGTCATTGTCCATTTCTAATAGTTCACACAAGCATCCCAACATTCTTTTGAAAATTTTACAGACAATATGAGTGCGACCTACCTCCACTCTAACATAGCTATCCAGTGTGCCAGGTGATAAATTTTATAATACCTTAAAGAACTTTAACTGCCGTATTTCCGCCAAATGCGAGTACTGGCAACCCCATATTTCACTCATGTACAATAATACACTTTCAGACTGCGAATCAAATCACTTATTTTTTGTATCCAAAGAATCAGATTTGATCGCAAATAACAGTTTCAATATTTTCTGTCTGGCAACTGCACTCTTGGCGAGAGAAGACATTACGGGCCTACCTAAACTTTCCAGAGGTGGAAAACACCACTCCTAGATAGCAAATTTCAATATTAGTGTTTTCATACCTAAAGTTCTTAAAATTTCTAGCAGCACCAACTTTACGAAATATCACAATCTTGGTTTTCTTTATATGTTTATCTTAAGACTATTTAATTTTGAATATTCTGACAAACGGTCTAGCTTAGAGTGCGAAAGTAGTACCAAATCATCTGCGTACATAAGCATTTGTAAATCTTTATCTGCGCCCAAATTAATTCCTTTATAATTAGATTTTTCAAAATAATCAATTATATCGGCAACATAGACCGAGAAGAGAAGGGGAGACAATATTTCGCCTTGATGTACACCTTGTGATACTGCTATTTCGTTAGAGTAATTTAAATTTTCCGATATCTTAAAAGAGGCCAATTCATAAAGGTTCATTAAAAGGCGTAAGCATTTACCGCTAATTCCAGCTTCGTAAAGTTTATGCCATAACTTGAGATGTGAGATAGAATCAAACGATCTTTGAAAATCAACGAATATGGCGAAAACTTATCTTTTGTTTCAAAAAAAATAATAATAAAAAAATAAAATAATTAACAAACAAAAATGATAATCGCTCAAAGATGATCAGAAAAAAGAGCGATATAGTATTATGAATATATTTATATTATTTTGTAATAATTCAAATGTAAATAGCTAGTGGTTGTAATTAAAAAGAAAAATTACAGAATGAACATAAAAATAATCTGGTGTGAAACACTCACATAACTTTCTCTTACTCCAGTTTTAAAAATTATAATTGACAAACTTTATAGTTAGTATACAAAATTTAATGAAATTCTTCGTAAACTAAAAAAACTGTTCAGTAAAAGCGCACTTCCGGTTTACTAATTTTCTTGTAATTTGGAATTATTTATTTCTAATTAATTCTGTTCGGATGGTAGAATTGTATAATAAACTATGACAGCATTTAAAAAAAATATATAACCCCACTCCACCCCCAGAAAACCCCCTTAAATGACTTCACCAGGAGAAATGTTTCAAATAATAGTTGTAGCTCTTTATATGTTTAGTTCACATTCCTAGTTTAAAGAAAATTGTTGGAGCCGTTTTCCGAGAAAATACCAGAAAACTGAAAAATACATTTCAGTAAAAACGCATTTCCGGTCATCCGATTTTTATTAAACTCGGAATTTTTCCAGCAAATTTAATTCTAATTAATATTATTTAGATGACAGAATTGTATAGTAAACTGAAATAGCACTTTGTAGATTTTTGTATGTGTAGTTGATATACGAAGTTTGTATGTAGTGTATTTTCGTTACAAGGATTTGTAGATATTTATTTATTTTATTTTATTTTTTCTATTTTATTTGTTTAAAAATCTTAAAGAGCAACTCTGCAGATGGCCTATGGCCATGCATATTCTTTTCTTCTGTTTTTTTTAATAATCTAAAATTTAAGGAAATTATAATTAGTAAACAATTTATTATAATTATACGAAGTTTGAAAAAAATAGTCGGAGCTATTTTTGAGAAAATCGCAAGAAAGTGAAAAAAAAACCATTCAGTAATGTGGTACTTCCGGTTAAGGAATTTTGACAAAAGACACCTACTGTCAAATCTCATGGTGATATTGTAACAGCAACCAAAGAAAGATCAGCAACGAAAGAAAATAAAGACAACAGTAACAAACTCAAACCACTCCCTCGGACTGGTGTGGGAGAAACTGTATAAATATAGCGACGGACAGTAATGAGAATACAGTTTCTCCCACACCAGTCCGAGAGAGTGGTTTGAGTTTGTTTCTCTTGTCTTTACTCTCTTTCGTTGCTGATCTTTCTTTGGTTGCTGTTACAATATCTAAACGGGAAATCAAGTTTGTACTTTCTACGATTTTTCGTTTTTGAGCTATGCTGTTCATTCACATACACACGCACAGACCATTTCGTAAAAACCAGTTTTTTGGACTCAGGGAGCTTCAAAACGGATATTTCCGGTGAAAATACTACGCGAAATTACTAGGTGAAAATACTAGGAGTAACAGTAAGTAATAGTCTAATACAACTATAGAAACAGTATCTAGTTAGTATGTGAAGTTTAAATCGTTGCGAGACATTTTTGAGAAAATCACGAACCAAAATATGAATAAACAAAAAATATTCTGCCGCATTTCAAGGTTGATGAATTTGAACCAAACCCCCTTTTGGTTGATGCAGCAGTAGTAATATCTTTAAGGAATATCAAAGCTTGAAATCCCTTCATTTTTCATTTCTTAGATATTTGCCTTATATATACATACATACATACCATTCGCTCGAAACATGTTTTTCATACAAGGGGAACCGTAGAACATGTACTTCTGGTGAAAACTCATTATCAAAAATTTAACACGATCGCAATTGTTCCTTTAATATAAAAAATAAATCATACAAAGATACGCCGGTTATTTATTTATTGAAAAACCAACAGCGTAACGAATTATCCGTTCACGTTAAACTCACCTTACACTCCTTGAAACCTGGCTTACTAACAGGATCATCAAAGTATATAGATAAATGCAAATACATAACATTCACCTCAATTCGTAAAACCCTCCCTCCTATCTATTTAAATGGAACAATCATCCTACCTGATGACCATGTGCGTTTTCTGGAAAATCGTTTCCGGCGCCTTTATAGACTACTCGGTAATCGCTCTAAATTATCTCTTTTTATTAAAATTCTTCTATACAACTCCATGCTGAGATATACGGACTAGAACTGTACGGGCCGGCAACCCAATCCCAGCGTTTTAACCTGAGCCGAAACCCAAACACTTCAATCTAAAATCCTCCTGACATATATATCACAGATTGTCCCCTGTTATGCATTATCTTACCTTATATATTGGCTTCAAATATTCCCTTCGTCTCGTACGATGCCTCATTTATCTATAATAGATTTCCATTCCAGAATGCAATCTCATACTTAACCCTCTAGCCCAGGAACTCACTTCTCAGACCAATCCACAACGACCCTTGTAGAGCGTGGATGGCCGCCGCGACCTCATAATTACTTAATGCTATTCATCATTGACTGATTACAATGCAAGACCATCGCAACATATTTCTTTCTTTTACTCCTAGTAGGTAAGAGGAACTATTGTAATCGTTCCAAATTTTCGATATCGTGTTTTCACCGGAAACATCCGTTTTGAGATGCCCGGAGTCCAAAAAAGTGTTTTTTAGCAAATGGTCTGTGTGTGTGTGTGTGTGTGTATGTATGCATGTGAGTGAACAGCATAGCTCAAAAACGAAAAATCGCAGAAAGTTCAAAATATTAATATTCCGTTTGATATCACCATGGGATCTGACAGTAGGTCAGGGGTCAAAATTGCTCAACCGGAAGTACCACTTTACTAAATGGTTTTTTTCACTTTTTTGCATTTTTTTCCAAAATAGCTCCAACGATTTTCTTTAAACAAGGAATGTAAACTACACATATAAAGAGCTACAACTTTTATTTGAAACATTTCTCCTAGTAAAGTCATTTAAAGGGGCTTTTGGGGCAGGGATGGGGTTATGTTTTTTTTTCCTAATGGGCTATCATAGTTGATTATACAATTCTACCATCCAAACAAAATTAATTGGAAATAAATTCCGAGTTTCAAGAAAATTAGTAAACCAGAAGTGCGCTTTTACTGAACTTATTCAGTTTTCAACGAACTCCAAAGAATTTCATCAAATTTGCTACACAAACCATAAAATTTATCAATTAGATACAATTTTGAAAACTGAGGTAAGAAAAAGTTGTGTGAGTGTTTCACACCAGATTTTTTTCTATTATAACAAATACACATTTATTTATAGTATTTTGAATTCATAATAAATATCAAATAAATAACTCAATCAGAAATTTTGATTTTTTTTTTGAAGTAAAATATTTTATTACAAGCAACAAAAACAAAAAATTGAATTATATTTTTTTTTTAAGCCATACTAACAAATATTTGCAGCCACAATGAGATGCTCTTATCCACTTACCTGAAAAAAAATTAAATACATCATTAATGTGTGAGCTTAATATTACGTAATATAAAAATACAAAGATAGTAATTGTGCCTAACATGTACTAATATTTATAAAAGGTTGGTAGACTTGAATATTATTAATTTGGAAGTAGAGGTTATATTGGTTTCCCATCATTCTACTGAGTGGAGTGAGCGAACTAATGTATACACTGGTTTATAGCTCTAAGTCTCTTGTGTGTTATTTTACTGTGTGTTATAAGATGATGTAGTTTTAATTAATAATAAATAATTCATTCTAATTTCATTATTTGTTTAGCCTATTATTATTTAAGGCCTATTCTGACACTTATTCTCCTACAAATAAAATGAATAACAATTTAAATCTATAAATTTTGAATATTTTATATTTTCTGATTTCTATTTTATTATATTTGTGGGCGTCTACTTACGGTGACTACTCATATTATAAAAAGTACAGTACTGTATTTTATTTTTTATACTGTATTTCAAATGTAATAAAAATTAGGCTTTAATATAAATTTCCTGAAGTTGAAAAATGTAAACACGAACCTCTTTACACTACTTTAGTACAATTTTTTTCCGGCAGACTGCGCTGTAAAATAAAACATAACCTAAATATAGTAAATATTCCTATATTTGTTTCGTTTTTTGTTTTCTCGAAAGTTTTGATTTTTTTTTTATTAAATTTTTATTTTGTGTGAGTATCATTCTTAAATATTTAAGAAAAGTATTAATTTTTCAGGATTTTGGATATTTAAACACTATTCTTATTTTGTTGTCAGTTGCGCTCATCATGGCTAAAATGGAGAAAATGTGTATTCAATAATGCCTGACAAAAAGAGTTTACGTTATAAAGAAAATGAAAAATGACAGTGTGGTGATATGTTGCATGCGAATATTTTCTATTGCAAATTGTGGAAGAAGTGATATTCCAACAATGTTTAAGTAACGGCAAAACTCAAAAGGCGGAGGATATTGCTGCTTGCTCCAGCAAACCTTTCAACTGCCTTAGCTAATTTTTTATAAGGCAAGCATTGATTACTTAAACCAATGGTATACTGCATTCCAAGAAATTGAGATACTGTAATGGGTATTTTCTTCATGATGTTCCTTCGTGGACAAAAGATCGGAAGCTAGTATTAATTTTATTTTGGAAAAAAGAATTGGCCTTATTTACGTCGGGTTGTTTGATATTAAACACTGATAAAATAAAAGAATGGGAGGGACAATAACGATACAGACGAACAAAAATGGGTGACAAATATTTACACATATCTGATAACAAAACAATTTCCTACTTAAATATTTTGAAAATAATTGTCATGTGCCTACCAGCGTCTAACATAACTACTGAAAAATGTGTTTTTCTTTATTAAACATTTTGACAACCGAAAAAACGAAACTATACTGTATTACTTTCTCTTAATCCTACAAAGAGGAAGCATTGTAATCGTGTCAAATTTTCGATATCGAGTTTTCACAGGAAATATCCGTTTTGAGGACCCCTTGAGTCAAAAAAAGCGGTTTTTAGAAAATGGTAGGTAGGTAGGTAGGTATGCATTTGTGTGGTGTGTGTGTGTGTGTAAACAGCATGGTTCAAAAATGGAAAATCGTAGAAAGTTCAAACTTGATATTACGTTTAGGTATCACCATGGGATCTGGCAGTAGATCAGCGGACAAAATTCCACAACGGAAGTGCCACTTTACTGAATGATTTTTTTTTACTTTCTTAAGATTTTCAAAAAAAATGGCTCCGACAATTTTTTTTCAAACATGGTTTTCAACTTTTATTTAAAACATTTCTCTGGAAAAAATTCATTTAAGGGCATTTCTGGGGGAGGGGTGGGGTTAGGTTAGGTTCTAAAGTGCTGTTTCAATTGACTATACAATTCTGTCATATGAATTATTATTGTAGTTCGAGTGCCTAATGGCGCGGGACCTAAGCCTATGTGGCTCTTATCCCCCCGATACCCCCCGTAACTCCTTAATTAATCTCCCTATCTTCCCTATCTATTAATCTTAATTAATATCCCTAAACTCCAACTCGCCCAGGCAATCCTGCGGGAGTGGTGTCCTTCCAAATATACGAAACCTAGTTCCAGCGAAACGGGGACACTGACATAAGTAGTGATACACCGTTTCCGTAACTCCGTCATCACAGTTCTGAAAAATGGGACTCCGCGTCCTCCCTATGTTAAACAAGTGACTGACACCCAAGTGTGTCCAGTCACTATCCCTACCAAGGTTCTCAAATCCGTCCTACTAAGAGACAGGAGATACTCCGAATTCCCTGCTTGCTCTGTCATATGAATAATATTAATTAGAATTAAATGTGTTGTTGAAATTCCGAGTTTGAGAAAAAATCGGATGACCGGAAGTGCGTTTTTACTGGAATGTATTTTTCAGTTTTCTGGTATTTTCCTCGAAAACGGCTCCAACGATTTTCATTAAACTAGGAATGTGAACTACACATATAAAGAGCTATAACTTTTATTTGAAACATTTCTCCAAGTGAAGTCATTTAAGGGGGCTTTTGGGAGAGGGGAAGGGTTATGTTTTTCTCTAAAGTGCTATCATAGTTGATTATACAATTCTATCATCCAAACAAAATTAATTAGAAATAAATTGATGACCAAAATTCCGGAGTTTTAAGAAAATTAGTAAACCGGAAGTGCGCTTTTATTGAACATTTTTTTTCAGTTTTCGAACGAACTCTAACGAATTCCATCAAATTTGATACACCAACTATAAAATTGGTCAATTACTATTTTGAAAACTGGAGGAAGAGAAAGCTGTGTGAGAGTTATCACAGCAGTTTTTTTTTTATCTAGAAATAATGGCCACCATACATATCTATTACTGCATTACGTTGCCTAAAATAAAGGATAGTTAAAAGTTCTTTAATCTAAGATATTACACTTGGATTTTAGCCAAAAGGCCGTGAAGCGATTTTTTTTAATGCTTTAGAACAGTTTTTAATCAGCAATGGATGTAACGAGGTTAGTATCAGTCACAAATAAGGGTGGGTATAATAAGCTTATCGTACGCTGATGACCTCTTCCTCTTATGCAATGGTATTGGGGAAACGCAGAAGCATTAAATTTGGATACACAGAAATATATTGCCATGAAAATTTGTTAAAGATCAATATAAATCAGACAAAGATTGTGATATTTAGTAAGGGCAATTGGTGAAAAGAAAATAGTACATTTCTTTATAAAAACAATAAAATAGAATTGGTAAAGACTTATACTTATTTAAGGACTCTGTTTTCTAATAGCCGTCTTTTTCATCTTGCACATCTAACGCTCTGGTAGCTAGAGCTACCTACGTCTGCTATAGGAGCAATTAAAAGATTTTTTTGTAATGGCTAAATCTACTTCTTTAAACTCTTTGAGAGTATTGTTGTATGGTGGTGAAGTATAGGCATTGAGATACCTTGAGAAATTGAAATTAGTTCAGGTTAAGTATTTTAAACAACTTTTTACATGGCAAAATAGAACTCCTGGTTTGTTGATGAGAGCTGCACTAGGTTTAATTCAAATTCAATATTACATATTCAAACTGGTGTTAAATTGGTGGCAGAAAATGTTTAATTTGTATAGCAATAGACTGTCGAAAATCTGTTATGAAAGCTGATTGGTTTCTAGACAAACTGGACGAAAATAGAATTTTAATAACATATAATAACTGGGCCTATCAAACTGAAAGATGAATAACAATAATTGCCCTTGCAGGACCGGGGACAGAATAGGCCTGCTCCAAATCCGGGATGTCGTAAGAGGCGACTAACGGGGGAAGTGATTAGCACTTCTTAGGGAGGTCGGCTCTCCCTACTAGCCCAGCCTGACAGGGGGGTATACTATAAATAGAACATAACATATAACACTACACAAACACACACACACACACACACACACACACACCCGAACACAGGATACATATTTAGGGCCCTAACCTAAGGTGTTAGCTACCGTGCTGATGGGTTGGTTGGCGGCAGGGATCCTGGCCGTCTCAAACGGTGCCCTCCGGATACCAGGCGACCTCCGGTTGGAATGTAGCCTTCCCGCGGTAACCAGGCTCTGCTGTGGGTGACTGTTTTATTCCTTGGATACTCGTGGGATCTGAATGAACGTTTCTTCTAATCCAAATATTATGGAGGAGTCCAACTCCTTAAAAGTGGATGTGGTGATGGGTCCACCAAAATGCCCAGCTAATACGAATCAGGAAAAGGTGGTATCTCCCCGGTTCCTGATCGTAAAGAAAGAGAATGGTGATTTCTCTAAGGATAGTCCTTTTATTATTAATAAATTACTTTTCGGTTTGGTAGGAGATTTAAAAGTTATAAAAAAGATAAAAGACGGCTTGTTGCTTATTGAAACTGTTTCTGCAGCGCAGTCTAACAGATTACTGAATATTAAAAAAATGGGAGATTCGAATGTTACAGTGACTGCACATCAGACACTCAATACCTCCAAAGGAGTTATTTTCTGTAGAGATCTTCTAAACTGCACCGTAGAAGACATAGCGCTTGAACTGAAGCAGCAAGGTGTTATTGAAGTTAAGCGAATTAAATCCAGGGTAAACGGTGAATTGAAGGATAGTGCTAGCCACATTCTGGCTTTCAACAAACCCAAAATTCCGGAGAGAATCAAAGTTGCTTTTTACTCACTTCCGGTTAGGCAATATGTTCCCGCACCACTTCGTTGCTTTCGTTGCCAACAATATGGTCATACTTCCCTGAGATGCGATCACGAGCAAGTCTGTGTAGTGGTAAAAAACTTCATGAGGGCAGTCCATGTGAAGAACCTATTGTTTGTTTAAACTGTGAAGGTAATCACTCTGCACGTTCACGTAATTGCCCAATTTACAAAACTGAAATGGCAATTCAGGAAGTTAAGGTTAAACAAAACTTATCTTACCTCGAAGCTAAAAGGAAAGTTGTGGTTCCCACTCCACAGGGCATTTCTTATGCCAAAGCCACATCGAGCACATCCACAAAACTAGATATCCAGTCACTAATTAAAGAATTAGTCCCTCAGTTGGTTTCCGCTTTGAAAACGGTATTTGTTTCCCGAGATGTATTTTCACCCTCGATTCAAAGAATTGGCATGCTACCAACAGCACTCAGACCACGTACTGGTTCGGTGACTAGTCAAAGTCCCGCGCGTTCAGAGGTGGGCTCTGAAAAGCGCAAACATACAGAAATGAAAGAAGTAGAGGAAGAACCCTCTACAGATGGATCGTTCGTTTTAGACAGTCCAGGAAAATCCCCTCGTAGCAGGGGAAAAAAGAAAAAAGGGTGGCCTAAGGGAAAACCCCGAAATAAAACATAATTTCCAATTATTTCTATAAGATATACAGTCAGTTATCTAATATTGAATTTTTAAATTATTCATTTACTTCTTGCTTATTGATAACTATTTAAGTTTATTTTTATTTTATTTATTATTATTTTGTTTAGACTTTTAATATTTAGAATATCTGCATACATTTATTACCACTAGAAAGAAATATGGAGAACTTTATACAGTGAAATTGTAATGGCATTAAAACTCATAACTGCGATCTAAAGTTACTCATAACAAAATATGACCCAGTATGTGTATGCTTACAAGAAACCCACCTTAAGTCTGGTCAACCTTATTCACTTAGGCATTACGTAACAGTAAGAAAAGATGAACCTGCCATCATTCGAGCAAAAGGAGGTGTAGCATTTCTAATTAGAGAAGATGTACGTTTCACCCCAATTGGACTGAATACTCCACTTCAAGCTGTTGCAATCCAAATAGCGTTTCCCTTTTCAGTGGTCATTTGCAATATTTATCTTCCTAACGCCGACTGGCGATTACAAGACCTCGAACAGATAATTTCTCAACTACCCTCCCCATTTTTACTAGTCGGAGACTTCAATGCACATAATGCTCTTTGGGGTTCTGTTTCAAATGACACCAGAGGCCGCATAATAGAACAACTACTAGATCGAAACAATATCACATTGTTAAATACAGGATTGGCGACGCACTTCAATGCTGGATCGGGCAGTTATTCTACTATTGATCTGTCATTATCATCACCCAGACTCTCCATGCACTTATCATGGGATGTTCTGGATGATCTTTATAATAGTGATCACTTCCCAATCATGATAAGCAGCGACCGAATGAAAACAGTACCATCCGTCCCTCAAAAATGGCTTTTACAGAAAGCTCAGTGGTCACTATTTCAAAAAAATATTGTTGTACCGCCTCAGGAAACTGATCCCTCACAGTTAGTAGATCTATTAACGCAAGCAATAATTTTGCGGCAGAAACAGCTATTCCTAAGAGTAGCGGAGTTCCTAGAAAACGATTCGTTCCATGGTGGAATCCCGAAGTAGCTAAATTAATCAGTTTAAAAAAAAAAGCATTAAATAAATTTCGTAGGAACCCTACCATGGAAAATCTTATAAAATTCAAAAAAGCCCGAGCCAAAGCCCGTCTGGCTGTTGTAGAAAGCAAAAGATCTACATGGAGCTCCTATGTTTCCTCAACCAAATCAGACACCCCCTTATCAGAAGTATGGAGTAAAGTAAAGACCATAGCTGGTTCTAAAATCCTCCATTCGCTTACGAATATTCGTTTGGATAATGGAGATATAGTAAATACCCCGAGTGTTGTAGCAGAAATTTTAGCAGATTATTTTGAAAAAGCGAGTAGCTCAAATAATTATGACCAGCTGTTCCTAGCTTCCAAAAATAATCGTGAGGTTCCATTAGATTTTAGTACCAATGATGAACATGTTTATAATATACCTTTTACGATGTCTGAACTTAAAGAAGCACTTAGTTTCAAGAGAAGTTCAGCACCGGGTCCGGACACCATACATTATGAGATGCTCTCCAATCTACCCGACGGTATTAAACTAATAATGCTAGATCTTTATAATAAGATTTGGGAAAACCATTATTACCCCATGCAGTGGAAGGAAGCGACCATTGTTCCTCTATTAAAACCAGATAAGGACCCTCTGCTCCCCTCCAGTTATCGCCCCATAAGTCTCACCTGTTGTCTGGGAAAGATTCTAGAAAGAATGGTTAATAACCGACTAGTGTGGTTTCTTGAAAAAAACTGTCTACTGGTTAAACATCAGGCAGGCTTCCGTAAACACAAGTCCACTCTAGATCACTTGGTATACCTTGAGAATGCCATACAAGACTCTTTCAAGAGTAGGGAACATACCGTTGCAGCTTTTTTCGATTTGGAAAAGGCATACGATATGACCTGGCGATATGGGATCTTACATAAATTGTATGCCTGGGGTCTTCGAGGAAACTTACCACTATTTATTTCCTCTTTCCTTAGTAACCGCAGCTTCCGTGTGAGAGTGAGCAACACTCTATCTTCAGTTAGAAATTTAGAAATTGGTGTCCCTCAAGGATCTACAATAAGTGTGACCCTTTTTGCTATAGCTGTTAATGATATTGCTTCCAATATTGAACCCTCAGTTAAAAAATGCTTGTATGTAGATGATCTTAATATTTTTTGTTCAGCCCCTAAAATGGGAAAAATTAACAAAATATTGCAAAAGTCAATAGATCAAATTGTTCGAAACGCAGAAGAGGTGGGGTTTAAATTTTCCGTCGAAAAAACTCAATGCATTCACTTTTGCAGACTGATAAAACCACATTATGACCCGCGATTAAAAATAAAAAATATGGCTATACAATGTAAAGAATCGGTTAAATTTTTAGGTCTGATCTTTGATTCTAAACTAAACTGGCGATTATATATTGAAGATTTGTCAATGAGATGTAAAAAAATATTAAATATTATTAAATGTCTAGGAAATTGTAAATGGGGTGCCGACCCAGACTCCCTACTCAGTATTTATGGGTCGTTAGTGCTTTCTCGATTAGATTACGGTTGTGTAGCATATTCGTCAGCACGTAAATCAGTTTTAAAAATTCTTGATCCGTTGCATCATAGAGGCATTAGATACGCTCTAGGGGCTTTCCCCACGACTCCGTCTATTAGCTTATATAGTGAGTCGGGCTTTTTGCCACTACGTCTCCGGCGACAGAAATTACTGGCAACTTATGTCTCTACAGTTAGGGCTAATCATAACCATCAAAACTATGAGATTCTCTTTAGTAAAAGACGAGGGTATGAGGCGAAGCCTACTATTACAAGACCGACTGGGGTGCGAGCATTTGAATTATTACAAGATCTTGATTTACGTCTGCCAAGGATGCTGCCTCTTGGCTCCACCGAGGTTCCTCCCTGGCAGGTACCTTCTATACACGTGCTAGATGAGCTCACAAACTTATGCAAAAATGATACACCTGCTGTAATATACCGCAAAACATTTCAAGCTATCCTAGAGAAATACATGGATTTCATTGTAATATATACAGATGGTTCCAAAACAGATACCGGTGTTGGCAGCGCTTTTGTTGTTGACAATATTTCACATTCTTGGTCTCTCCCAAACTACACTTCGGTTTACACAGCTGAACAATATGCAATTTGGCAAGCTTTACTCTATTGTAAAATGTTTACAAATATTTCAAAATTCTTGATTGCTTCAGATTCTCTGAGTGTACTCCAAAGTCTCACAGATAATTTTTCAATTGATACCTTTAACCAACGGATTCTGGCCCTCATGACTTCTTTAATTGATAGTGGGAAAATCATAATTTTTATGTGAATTCCTAGCCATATTGGAATAGAAGGTAATGAGTTGGCTGATAAGGCTGCACGGCAAGCTACTGAAAGGCAAATTCCAGAGGTGCAAATTGTCAAATTATCAGACTTCAAGACTTACTTATCAGATACCATTAAGAAAAAATGGCATCAAGAATGGCAACAAATACAAAACAAGCTGTCCTCAATTAAAAAGTCTGTAGTTAGATGGAAACTTCCTCTCTCTTTAAAGCGAACCGAGCGAATAAAAATTCATCGTTTGAGATTCGGTCACACTCTTCTTACTCACCAATTCCTCTTGGCTGGGCAAGAAGCACCGTTGTGTGAAAGGTGTGGCGAACGCCTTACTGTTCATCATTTACTGTGCGTCTGCAGAGAATTGAATGATATGCGACAACTGTATAGCTTGTCAAATAACCTTAATGAGAATCTTGTGGAACGTGATAAGATAGGAGGAGTAATTTGTTTTTTAAAGGCTTTGGGGTTGTTTAGGAAAATATAATAATTTCGTAAGTTGTAAATAGATTTATCAAATTGTATCTACATTGTGTATATATATATTTCTATTGTATATGTGTATAAATATGTAAATACGAGTGATTGTATTGGTATGAAAGTAATTTATTTGGTTGAAAGAGAATGAGTGTTTATGTAGGTTAGATAGATCGGAATTGTAGGAATATCGAGTACCACAATCCCAGTAGTAGTTAAGTTATAGTATTAGATTTTAATTTTTATAGGAATGAAAGATTTGTGTGAATGAGTGTGGGGGGGCCAATATCGGCCAGGGGTGGCAAATTTTGGTTGTTTAGGAAGCCTTTTCTGCACTTTGTTTTTATTTGGGAGCCACTGATTCTAGGGGGGGAGGGTCTGAGCCGGGATTGGCAACCCCGGCACCTGTGTGAGTGTGAGAGTGTTTGATGTATAGATAAGCCGATAGTTTTTTCCTGCAAATGGACTCTTTCCTTTTTATTTGGACATGCTTGAATTTATAAAAATTAGAATTTGTTGGTTTTGTACATGTATATATATTGGTGTAAGATTTTGAGGGAAAGAAAAATGGCTAAAGACCAAAGCAGTCGATGCCATTAACCATTATAAAAAAAAAAAAAAAAATAACAATAATTACACTAAACTAATCAAAGAATTTATTATCGATTTTTGTAAACTATAATTTTCAGATACAGTATAATAAAAGGAAATATAGTTGATGTTATTAATTATTTTGATATTATTATTAATTACTTAATATTATTAATTAGTTTAAGAGTTATAAATTTATGAACCTCTTAACAGCCTATATTATTATATTTTTCTTGGTGTGAATTACATTATTCCCGACGTTTCGACACTTTGCTTGTCATTATCATGGGAAGATTATTGTTCACAATTTCTTTTACAATATGAAATATAAAAGTTTTATATATAATTGTATACTTAGATAACAATTTAAATTGTTACCTAAGTAACAGTATATAATTGTATACAATTATCTATAAAACTTACATATTATATTTCAGATTGTAAAAGAAATTGTGAACAATAATCTTCCCATGATAATGACACGCAAAGTGTCGAAACGTCGGGATAATATTTATAAATATAATAATAAATATAAATATAAATATAATAATATGGGCTGTTAAGAGTGTAATGGTACCGCAAGGATAATGTAACCACAGCAGAGAGAAGAGAGGCCCTCTCTGGTTAACAAAGACTACTCTCTGACTTAGGCAGGCTAGAGTGGGAGAACCTGTGTATATAAGCCAGTGGAAATCTATCTAAAGGATCTATCAGATACACCATACAACTGTACATCGCATCGTGTCATATCTTTACTCACACCATTCATTCTATCATTTTCATTATAAAGTCCAGTGCAGTTAGTGTAAACTTAGCTACATTAGTGTCTTCATATCTCGTTCATTTAATCAAACCTAATTTCTCTCTTCAACAACTCCATTATAAGAGGTTCATAAATTTATAACCCTTAAACAAATTAAAATTAGATAAAACAGCCATTAAATTCAACTATAAGCAACATTATTAATTAGGTTCTTATAAATATTTCTATAAATATTACCCTACTCAGCGAACCGGACAAAAAGAAGCAGGCTATCCACGTTGTAAGCTCTTTGCATGTGTAGTGAATATACTAAGCTTAAAGAAAATCGTTGAAGCCGTTTTCAAGAAAAACTCCCCCCACAAAACTGAAAACTCTGTTCAGTAAAGTTTATTTTTTCAGTTAAAGTTTGTACATTTTTACTTTCTCTACTCTTGCTGGTTAGTGGAAAATCGCGATCGTGCTAATTTTTGAAATTGACATACCAGATTTTTTTTTCTTTACATCATCACATGTATTTCCGAGGAAAATATAATATCGAAAATTCTGTTACGGTTGCATTAAACGTCAAATAGATTTTACAATATTTTACATCCTTTTTTTTTATATTTAAAACAAAATAATAAATAAAATTTCTCAGTAGTTATTGCCAACTGGAAATATAAAATACAACCAATTAAGGTCGCAAAACAAATTATATTGAAATATGAAACAGAATAAAAAAAAAGGAATATAAAAAAATGCAATACAATAAATTGTAAGAGGTCACACACACAACCTGAGTGAATATAAAATCAATTTTGTAATACATATTGCAAATTTACGATGAAAATTTCGGTATTTATGATGGGGAATTGATTTGTATGATTGGCCTGATTTTGATCAGCTAATGATTTCAACCGATCGGTTCAATATATTCCAACCATCATATTCCCGACAATTATATTAAATATTTAAGTGAAATTCTACACAGTTTGAATACAAAATGCAGTTTATTGTCTAGTAAATTATTCTGAACGATTTTGATCATGTTGCAGATAATTAGAAATATACATAGTCATAGGCTACGTCTGTCAATAAATTTATAAATTATAATTGTTCAATTATAAATAAAATAATTATAACATTAACTGAAAATAAATTTAAAAAAAATTAAATTAAATTTACAGATTATATGTATTATTATATATCGTCCTCATGTATTGGTCTTAGAGGCTAGCGCACTCGCCTTTAGTGCAAGAATTAAGGGCTCGATTCCTCGTGTGGGAAAATTCGGGGTTGACCCAGCATCGTGAGAAATAGTGGGAAGCTACAGTTGCTAGCGCACCTAGGTAGCGAAGGCCGGAACTAGACGGCGAGGGAACCTCATGTCGGAGGACTACTGTCAATTAATCGAATGTAATAAATGAAAAAATTTAAGAAATATTGTTTTAAACATCAGCTCTCATGGCAGTGCAATATCAACTTGAAGAGGAACAAAACTATCCAGTTCGATATATAGAGAGGATAGTCCCCCCCCCCCTCCGGTCGGGAAACACCGCACTTTACGAAACATTGATTTGATCTTTAAATTTTCAATTGAAATATTTTTAAAATATGTGTAGATAATTTTCTTTTCTCTTCGGCATTATTGTAACTGATACATTTTTCAAATTTAGACTTTTTACTAGATAAACGTTAAACTTAGTTAGCATTCATTTCAATATTAAAAAAAAAAAAAATCGTTTTTTATATTTTAACTCGCAAGCCAATTCGATAAAGTCATAATTCCGATTAATTGTTTTCTTTAGTCTTGGATTTATAGAATGCATTTGATAGAACCTTTTCCATAAACACTTCTGATGGAGGTTTAGCTCTCGTAGAGCTATGTCCTTCCGAACAATCTCCTTCCGACCCTCCATTTTTTTCCTAGATTTCTGTGGTTTCCAATTTTATAGAGTTCTGTTGTCTGTGGTTCTCTGAGAGGGCATCTTCTTTGTTGTCAGGTTGGAGAATGATTTCAGACGAACGAAGTACTGAGTAACATTAAGTGTCTGTCCAAACCCAATGTACTATTTCGCTTTTTAAACATTCCAAATTTTTAGGCAAAACCTTTCAAAAATATAGTGAAATAAAAACTTTTGAGTTGCTAATTCAAGTCGGGGTGAACCAACATTACTGATTCTCTGACTGAAGATTCAGAGAATCACCCAAGTTTCAGGTAAAGTCTTGATTTATTGTCAAGTCAATACGTTATTTCATGAATGCAACGAACATTTAAAGTATACGGATTCAATGATAATTTTGGTTAGAATGCGAGTGCTTATTTTCGTTTTTTCGGACCATAAGACGCACAATTTTACACAGAAAAATCAACTTAAAATTGGAATATATCCGAAGAAAGTGAAATTTGTTATTCTGGCGAAATATCGACCCGAGTTTTGGATTCGATGCGCGATTGTCAATGCGTCCAGAATGCGCCTGCGCAGTGCGATAATGTAAACGCAGGAAAAAGGGAACAAATAGATAACAAAAGCCAAATCATTATTGACTTAAAGGCTAATTTCTTGAAGTTTTTAACTACGTAAAAAAATTCATGGGAAGCTGCAGAAGAAGAGACGATTATAATAAAGTCATTTAAGAAATGCGGAATAAGTAATGTGATGATGGATAGTACCGAATATGTCACAGTCTTTGAAGGGGTGACAACAATAGTTCAGACTAAACTAATACGAACGAGTGACATTAACGAAACGTGTATTTCGAGAGTGAAGATTTTTTTTTGTTTTAATTTAAGGCGCTTCAACATCTATAGTCATTAGCGCCGGTGCACTTCCGGTTTCAGTGCACTGCCGGCCTCCGGACAGTGTTCTCTCGCTACAGACAGAAGCACTGTCCATCACCGAACAGTGAGCTGTAAAGGCTCCTAGGAAGAAAAAAATCTAAGGGTAGCACTGGACTCGAACCCGGGACCTCCGCGTGGGAGTCCAACGCGCTAACCACTTAGCTAATCCCTTCCCTGAGAGTGAAGATTAATGAATACATTATTGCCAATACAAAGTAAGTGTTGACTTCGTAATATGTTTATATAAAAAAATTGTCTCATAAATTTAGGGTACGTCTTATCGTCCGAACAATACGGTAATTATTGTGAGTATTAAAAAAAAAAAAAACGGGGCAAACATTAACACTTACTAAATTTCATTTTTACCCCTGGACAGCCAGTCAAAATAGAAATTATGGATTCAAAAATCAAGTTTTCCCGAAATAATGTTTACAATTAAAGTGATAGGCCTATAAGTATGTAGTTAAGTGTGCGAAACTGGATGGAAATCGTTGGAACTATTTTCTAACACAAAATTTACACGTAAACAGTAAAGTCCCATTTCTGGTACACGGATTCTTATTGTCGAATTTGATGGCGTAGCTAAACGAAATATGAAAATTTGAACTCCTCCCTTTCACACACACAATGCAGTCCAATAGCAACAAAGAGGTTTTCGAATTTTTACTTACATACCTACTTAACATATGTATTTCCGGTAAAAAACTATTTTGCAAAATTGGACATGATCGTAATTCTTGCACTATTAAGACAAAGTTAGCATTAATCATTTTCTCTGACCAATGGCTGTTACTTGAACATTTAACTGCTTTGGAACTCGCATTTGTAACCATTTAATAACCTACTTAGAAAGCTTGAATCTTAACGATAAGAGAGAGTTCAGATTACACAAGGGCAAGTAAACGTTTTATTGGACAAGTAAACACAAAAGAAAACATATATTATAACAATATGTCCTGGATCAAATATGTCAAGTATAAACTTTCTTCTTAACACATAGACAAACAAAAACAAAAACAAAAAAGAAGCCGGGCTGTTAAAAGTACGAAGCAACTAAATACGAAGTCTCATCAAAAACTCATCAGGAGTTTTTGGTGGTGAACAAAAAAAAAAAGAAATTTATATCTTGCCACAAAAGGAGTTACCAAGATTTCAAACATTTAGAAAATGCAGAATAACCGAAAAAAAAAATTCGAAATGGACAGAGAGAGATGTTATTGAATGTACAAAGAAGCATTTATTTAAAATCTGGTATTAAACACCGACAGTCCACTGTTTTTATAGTTTCAAATTGACCATTTTACCATTACAATTTGGATTTTAACAGTTTTAAAGGGACCAAACTATTATTTACTTATTATTATTAATTTCATTAAACAACAAATTATTACGCAATCATGAAATGTTTTTGAACAAATTTTTGTTTTGGTGGGGGGGGGGCTCATAGTTTTAACAATGCAATCAGTTTTAGCTATTTTTGTTTTGTTTTTTCGAGTATTCGTTTTTTGTTTATACTGTATCGTTATGTGTTTAGACAGATTTTGGAGGAAATCTTCGCGATGAATTAATAACACACACTGATCCCCTTATTCTATGAGCATATTAAAAATTTATATCAATCAAAGTTGAATGGAATAAAAATTGACCTGATGCGACAAACTGTTCAAATACAATGCTGTTTTACCCGACAGTGATGTCCAGACAGCAAAAAAAAACATTGACAGCTAACCTATAAGTTAACCTACGGATATTAACCAACGGTCATGGAAGATTTAAAGTTTATTTAAAGTGATTAAAGCTCATTTCTAACTCTTCGTGTTCCTCCTGTTCCGCCCAAACTAAACCAACTATTTAAACATATTTTACTTGACGCCCCTCTTCTTCATTCCATTAGTCCCGCTCTTATTCGCAACATAGTTGCTACATGTTGGTTCCTGGCCTCCCTCTAACTTGTAATTTTGTAAATTTTATTGACTTTGATAACTTAATGACATAATGTTTTCTTTTTTTAAAAGAAACCGCTGCAACTAACCAACCACACTGTAATTATTATGTTTATTATGTTTTATTATTCATTGTTTTCAATAAATGCATTATAATTATTAAAGATCATGCTGGAAAGAGGGAAAAAAAGACACGCTCATTAACAATTACATATTGGACGAGAGTCATTCAATAAGTAACGAGACAAATCGCTGTAACTCAAAAACCAGCTATTTAATCAATACAAAACTTTGGTCTACTTTTCAACATTGTCTCCAGCAACATTTAACATTTGTCCCATCGTTCTTCTAATTTGTGCATGTCTCTGCCACGAAATTCTTTGGGTTGATCTCGAAGCCATTTTTAACTTCTTCATTGGATTGAAAACGTTTCCCACGTAGACTCTCTTCAAGGGGTACAAACAAATGGAAGTACGATGGGGCGAGGTCGGGGCTGTAGGGGGATGTGGAAGGCTCTCCCACCCCACTTTTTCTTTGTGGGCGTCCCTAAGTTGCCTTGGAATCCACCTCGCACAAGTTTTCTTGTACTGCAGCTTATTCTGAATAGTTATGCGCAGTTCTAACACTTGCGTGCACTGCTTCAGTTAAACAGTAAAACGCCTGTTGTTCTGAATTACTGCGTTAATGCGAGATTCGAGGAAGGAAGTTGTAACTTCAACCGGTCGTACCCTTCTTGCTCGTCACAGACACTTAAACTGTTCTACCCATTTGTAAACGTTCGGACGGTTCAAACAATTATTCCCATACACTTTCAACATTCTTTCGTGGATTTCACTACCTTTGATGCCCTGTGCAAGTAAAAATCTAATCAGTGAGCGTTGTGCTTCCGAGGTGCAATGTTGAACGGACTCACCATTGTTAAGTGAATACATTTGAGGTTATGCTTACCAAATACTCTCGAGCAGCTGATGAGAAACTAAGTTCAAGGTTGCGGCTTGAAAGCAGTGAAACTATTGTATTCATTTTTTTTTTTATTAAGTAACATTTTTAAGTACAATAATTGATTCTACGGACTTAAGCTTCTTTAGGCATGTGTGCCTAAATGGAGAAGCCATCCAATGATGACATTCCTGGCACTAGTCGTTATCCCTAAGCCACATCCTTTTTAGTCTTCTTGTTTGTGACAGTAATTGTGTGCTAGATGAGAGAACTGTTGTGTTGGGATAGTGTTTCGTGGAACTTCTTGTATTTCCGTTTGATTGTGTCAGTCACGAATGGCACGTTAAGGTCAGTATGTAATGTAAGCTTTAAAACATAGTGATGAGGTGTGCATCATTGATAGATTGGAATGTCTCTATTCTGTGCAGTTTGGAAGAAAGTATGGCGGATCCCCAAACTTCTCAATCGTACAGACATACTGGTCAAATCCCTATTTAATTATCCTTTTTAAAAGATTTAAAAACTTTGAAATTTCTTAATATTCTGTTCAAATATACTATAAACTAGGACCGTAATGACACCCTTGTAACATCTGCAATTATTAACACTTTAAAAGTACGTACCAGAACTATCAGATAAACTATCTTTAACCATGACTTTTATATTCAAAATGCGTAAAATGTTTAAAATATAATTGATAATTATTAAAATTTAATAGAATTAATTAATTATAATTGTTTTCTGTAGACAATAAGGTTTTTCCTTTATACATTAATCTCCAAGGTGATATAAGCGTATTATATAGATATATATCCAAGATATAATATTGCATGTGGAGAGATGTGGCTAACGGCAAATAATGTCTGAAGGAAGCCTTGAATTACAAGATAAATGATGCTTTGTGGAACTACTGTTAAAGATCTGAAGGTGATATTATGATTTGACATATTTATAAATAGCGTATACGAATTATCTCATAAATAGAAATTGTTATGCTCATTTTATTTTTCTGATTGGTTGTGGTTTGCAGATCTGGGAACAAATCAGGTCGATTATGAAATTCCAGGCCTCCAACTTAAAAGTATGGTTACATTCTGATAAGCTGATACCATACAATTTTCTTGTCTAGTTTTCTAATATTTTGTTGTTGTTATTGTTGTTTATTTTGATATTTTTGATCAATTTAACATGTCAATTTACGTCATTAAGACTATCGAAAAGAAATCGCAAAAAATGTTCCAAGTTGGTTGTCCGACACAAAAAAAAAATCTGGTATGAAACACTCACACAACTTTCTCTTACTCCAGTTTTCAAAAATTATAATTGACAAATTTTATAGTTTCCAATTATTTATAACTATTTTATTATAATATAATTATTTTATACTTTCAATTTCAAATCATATCCTTGTTTTGAATAACTTAGTAAGGATGGAGCGGATAGATAAATCGGATTCATTAATTAATTGCAGTAAGTAAGGAAAGTCGTATGAGCATTACACACCAGACTTTTTTCATAACATATTTTGGGCTGCAATTATTCGCCTCAACCATTTCATCATGGACATTTCGCAGTTTCCTGTCTTCAGTATGCTAACAAACGAATAGAATGAACGAATCAGTCCCATTTTTTTACTTTCTCTTACTCCTAGTAAGAGGAAGTATTGGTATCGTGTCAATTTTTCGATATCGAGTTTTCACCGGAAATATCCGTTTTGAGGTCCCCTGAGTCCAAAAAAGTGGTTTTTAGCGAATGGTCTGTAGTGTGTGTGTGTCTGTGTGTGTGTATGTATGTGAACAGCATAGCTCAAAAACAAAAATCGTAGAAAGTTCAAACTTGATATTACGTTTAGGTATCACCATGGGATCTGACGGTGCGTTATGTGTCAATATTCCTCAACCGGAAGTACCACTTTACTAGTTGTTTTTTTTTACGTTTTTGCAATTTTCTCAAAAATGGCTCCGAAGATTTTCTTTAAACTTGTTATATCAACTACACATACAAAGAGCTACAACTTTTATTTGAAACATTTCTCCAGGAAAATTCATTTAAGGGCACTTCTGGGGGGGTGGGGTTAGGTTTTCATCTTAACTGCTGTTTCAGTATATTAGACAATTCTGTCATCTAAATAATGTTAATTAGAATTAAATATGTTGTTGAAATTCCGAGTTTGAAAAAAAATAGATAACCGGAAGTGCGTTTTTACTGAAATATAATTTTCAGTTTTCTGGTATTTTCTCGAAAATGGCTCCAACGATTTTCTTTAAACCAGCGTTGTTAACTATACATATAAAGAGCTACAACTTTTATTTGAAACTTTTCCCCTGATAAATTCATTTAAGGGGACTTTTGGGGGAGGGGGGTTATGTTTTTCTTTAAAATGCTATCACAGTTGATTATACAATTCTGTCATCCAAATTGAAATAACTAGAAATTAATATATGACCCAAATTCCGAGTTTCAAGGAAATTAGTAAACCGGACAGTTTTACTGGACAGTGTTTTCACTTTTCGACGAATTTCATTAAATTTGGTACACTAACTATAAAATTTGTCAATTATAATTTTGAGTACTGGAGTAAGAGAAAGTTGTGTGAGTGTTTCACACCAGATTTTTTTTTTTTCGTTAAAGAAAATTAATATGAACTCTATCGAAATCTTGAATATAGTGCAAACTCCATTTTGTTGCGCAATACTTTTAGCACACATTTCACAAGTGTATCGAAAGATTTTCGTGTGCGTTTCCCAAGACGCTCACTTTCTTATTATAATATTAAGTTAAGGTTGTTTATTTGATTAAAAACAACACTTCGTGTACCATATTTAGTAAATTATATAAACAGAATTAGCAAGTATGCAGGAAATTAGTTCATTACTCTCATTATAAATATAAATATATATATATGTAAACCTATTACAGCCAAGGTAATGTATTATTATTATTATTATTATATATATATATATATATATGTGATAAGTAACAAACCAAGCCAACTGTACAAAACTTTACTATGTGATATTGACTTATCTTTCTCTCTCCCTCTCTCCCTTACATGTAACATGATATTATTATATTAAAATGAAATGATAAACCATCATCAAATGTTTATATTAAAACTTTATTGTATACACATATACCTATTCATTATCTGCCGTCCAAGTTATATGATTATTTTAAACTCCTACTAACACAGATCATATTTCAAATCAAAAACTATAATTATATAAAATATTAATTAATTACAATTTATTTATATAAAATAAGGTAATATTGAATTTACTTGAATTTATAAAACTAAATATTGGGGGGGGGGGATATAAATTGAATATGAAAATGTTACAAAGTTTATAATGAATAAACATTATTCAATCAGATAGTGTAAAAGCAAGAGGGAGGGGGGTAAGTTAGATCGAATATGTCATTTTAACGTTGAACAGTCGAGTTGTCATCTTGTCAATTGGAGAAAGGCAACCTAGATGTACTGAATATTAATAATAATGGTGTGTATATATATATATATATCGACAAAGTTTGTATATTTACAAAATAACTAAGTAAGTTAACGATTTAGGAACAAATTGGCAACCAGTGAATAAACACTTTTAACAGTTTAAAAATGGGGTTAAAAAAACTAAGCGCAATACATCATTGTTGTTACCTACTTTTATTTTCAAATTTTTTAATTCCTCAAAATTAGTATAATATCATACATTTTTTTTCTTCTTTATTTTCACGTAGGTTGATTATGATCCATTATAGTTTAACTAGTGCTGAATTGCAGGTATAATGGAGTTTGTTGAGAAGAGAAATTAGGTTTGATTGAATGAACGAGATATGAAGACACTAATATAATGTTGCTAAGTTTACACTAACTGTACTGGTCTTTATAATGAAAATGATAAAATGAATGGTGTTAGTAAAGATATGACATGATGCGATGTATAGTTGTATGGTTGTATCTGATAAATATCCTCTAGATAGATTTCCACTGGCTTATATACATACACGGTTCTCCCAATCTAGCCTGCCTAAGTCAGAGAGTAGTCTCTGTTAACCAGAGAGGGCCTGCCTCTCTTCTCTCTGCTGTGGTTGCATTATCTTTGCGGTACCATTACACAGGCTTTTAAGCAGTGAAATCGCGGGGCATCTCTCGCAAATTGTCTCCCTACTAAGTTTTTAATTCTACTTTTTTATTCCAGGAAATTTCATTCTAACTTTGATGGTAGACTTACTTTTTTTCTTTTTTTTTTTTTTCTTTATTTAGCCATTTACAATCTGTATATAGATACATGCAATAAGTAAATGTGTTGATGAGATTACAGAGGCGTGAAAAGTAGGAGGAGAGAAACTACCCAGTGGTAGCACTCTCTACGGGATACCAGCTACTGATCAGTCCCGAAGGAAATCTCGGGGCCACTGGCGGTTCAGTCGGCGTGGTGGATTGTCAAGGATGGTAGTGGAGGCGAGAGATTGTACGAAAGGATTAGAGCAGTGAGAGAGAGCAGAGTGAAATTTATTATATTTAGTCTTGGCTAGTTGTTGTACGAAAGGAATATTGAGGTCGTTATGGAGAGTTAGGTTTGTAACGTAAAAAGGTGCGTCTACTATCTGTCGGAGTAGTTTTGATTGAAACGTCTGTATAGTCCGTATGTTGGTCGGTTTGGCTAAACCCCACAGCTCTAGTCCGTAAGTCCATATAGGTTTTAATATAGTATTGTATATTAGTCTCTTCAGTTCAGTGGGTAGTTTAGAGCGTCTTCCGATAAGTCGGTAGAGAAGTTTGGCCCGTGTAGTCAGTGCTTGTCTTTTAAGTCGTGTGTGTGGGTTCCATGTAAGTCTTTTGTCTATGAAAGTCCAAGGAAGAGAGTTATTGTTAAAATAGACAGCAGGACAGGAGCCCCGCCGGAGAGTAAACGTGGCGTGTTGGGATTTTCGTGGGTTCATTTTAATTCTCCACTTTTTTGCCCATGTTTCTATCAGATGTAAGTGTGTCTGTAACTTGTGTGATGCTGATGTTGGGTTTGTGCTAGAAGCTAGTATGGCTGTGTCGTCTGCATATGTACATAGTAGTGTGGACGGATGTGTGGGTATATCGGATGTGTATACAGTGTACAGTACTGGGCCAAGAATACTCCCCTGCGGCACCCCCGCTCCCACTGATGAGAAAGAAGAAATTGCTGAGCCGGTACTGACCTGGAAAAATCTGTCTGAGAGATATGAGCGTAGAATAAGGAAGTAAGTGAATGGGAGACACCTCTTTAATTTGAACAATAATCCAGGATGCCAAACACGATCAAAAGCCTGGGCAACGTCCAAAAACGCTCCCGTGCAATACTGCTTTCTCTCTAATGCTGATGCTATATCGTCTACCACTCGGTGACACTGCTGAGTTGTGTTGTGCAAGCTTCGAAACCCAAATTGGTGGTGTGGCACTACACCAAGCTCCGCAAATATGGGGTTGATGCGTTTTAGTAGCAGTTTTTCTAGAATTTTTCCTAGTGTCGGTAGTAAGCTGATGGGTCTATAGGAAGAAGGAAGATGTGTGGGTTTACCAGGTTTCGGAATCATTCGTATCACCGAATATTTCCATGATAGAGGATAGTGGTACGAAGAACCGAGTTATAGATGTAGGTGAGGTAGATGAGCGCTTTCTTAGGAAGGTGTCGAAGGATTTCAGAAGTTATGAGGTCGTAGCCGGGAGATTTTCTAGAGGGGAGAGACTTGATGATAAATTTAATATCTGCTGGAGAAAATGCTTTTGGAGGAAGTGAGAGAGGAAGAGGTGAGTCCAATTCAGATTCTATTTCTGTTGTGTAGACTTACTTATAAGTCAATAAGTGTTATTTCAATATTTCATTGCATTATATAGTACTGATATTGATCTGTTTAGTGGATAGACTATAGGAAACGAAGACTTGCTGTGTTGAATTATTACATCTCTAGAAGTAGACATATTTAACAGAGAACTAAGATTTAAGAGAAATAAGAGTTAGTGTGAAACTAAGTTACTCTCAAGTCTGTGTTGTCACACTGTCTGAAAAACGCATCCTGAAGATGGGCGAACGCCCGACCGGTCGATGACCACAAAATGAAGCAGGCTACCACGGAAAATGTCTCTGAAACTAAGATTTAAATTTACAATTCAATTATGGTACTGTAACGGCAAGAGAGAGAACACAAGCCTGACCGAGAGAAAACAGGCCCTCTCTGGCACTCTCTGACTTAAGCAGGCTAGAGTGGGAGAACCTGTATATAAGCCAGTGAGAATCTATACATATATCTATCTATCAGATTCAACCACATACATCGAATCGTGTCATGTCTCTACTCTCACCTTTTATTCTATAAAATCATTACAAGTCCAGTGCAGTTAATGTAAACTTATAGTTATATTATAACAGTATTTTCATATCTCTCGTTTAATTATTCAAACCTAATTTCTCTCCTCATCAACTCCATTCTAGTACTTATAATGTAAATCCGTTAAACTGGAAATGGCGATTAAATTCAAAAAACAATACTTGTGACAAATATGTTTTCTAAAAAGATATTAATTTTACAGTGCGTGTGTGATATAGTTTTCGAGCGTGATCTTGCCCCTCTTCTTATTTAAACGTTCCACCGCCTATCTGTCAAGAAGGGATAGAAATTCATTGAAATGTAGAGGAATCACATATTGTTGTCATTTTTTTATTTACTATTATTACATTATTAAGAGCGCTGCTACCATTGCATTATCTATTAAATTTACACATTTGACAATTATGTATCAATAAAATTAGAAAATTTAGAAGATTTAGAAAGTATACAAAAATGTAAATATATAAATGTTATGCGGAATTAAATAATAATATGACAACGTTATATAATATCTAATCATAATCTAAAAATTCCTACCATCTTACTCAAGCTAAGCTAGCCATAGTTGCATTAAGAAATCTGACTAACAGACTTAAAACCACACCCCTATACACCCACAAACTATGAACAAGAATTACAAACTGTCTACAGCATGGCTAAAAAATAATCAGAGACATTTTACGTGATAGCCTGCTTCTTTTTGTGGTCATCGACCCGGTTTCGGGCGTTCGCCCATCTTCAGGATGCATTTGTCACACAGTGAGATAACACAGACTTGCACAGAAGCAATGTCAGTTTACACACTCGTGAGTGTGTGTAACAGTATCTAAAGAGAGTCGCAGCAAAGAGGCAGAGACAAAATGACAGGACCACTCTCTCGGACTGGAGTGGGAGAAACCATACAAATACAGCAACGGGAGACAGATAGGATAACAGTTCATACTGCTGAGTTATCATAACTATGTGTCATTACTCCTTTTCCACTCTACCATACTCTATCATTTCAAGTATGAGGCAGTCAGTGTCACATCATATTATACCGTGATAACCATATTCTGTTAATTCATTCTAACCAGACCATTTCTCTCCTTCATCAACCCCACTATAGTGTGTAAACTGAATTTGCTCTGTGCAAGTTGGTGTTATCACACTGTGTGACAAACGTATCCTGAAGATGGGCGAACGCCTGAAACCTGTCGACCAAAAAAAGAAGTAGGCTATCATGGAAAATGTCTCTGATGCTTTCCAGCTCTGCGGAACCAACCGCAACAACTAAAAAGTAATGGCTACAATACAAATATCGTTAACAAACTAACTACTTAGAAACAATTCCCGCCAAAGTAATTATAAAAACCATAATAAAGAGACAATGTGAAAATTTGCCACATTCAAATATATATCGGAAACCGGAATTAACAAATAAATTAGACAACAAAATCCATACTGAACAACTGACTTATATGATAATAGCGATATTTTCAAACTCACATATTCGGAATATTGGACAAATCAGGGAAAGGTTTTCATCCGTTCTTAAAATATCACAAAATTTATTCCAACTAAGCCAACCACTTAAACCCAAATAAACGTAAATCTGATGACATCTCCACGACATTAACATTGATACACTCGGGAATAAAGGAAGACGACTGGACAAACTTGTGCAACTCGAAATAGAAAACGTAAAAAGCCAAAATTTAATAAACGAACAACCAGAATAGAATACGTTAGCGAACCCACTATTCTACCCCATCTTCCCACAATTACAATAAACTAAAACGCAACAACCAAATAATACATTTAAAGCAAACAGCAGTCCAACAAGTAAACATGCAGAAACGCACAAATACAAAATATGTTTGCATGTGCGTATATAAATGTCAGAAAGCGTTGTGAATATCGGAAAACCTAGGTGGGTGTTGGATAGCATAGTCATAGAATTTAATTGTTTTCCAATATATTTATTTATAGTATATTATGATCGTTTACATTGTTATTAATTATTCAATAATGAGTCAACATATTCAATAATGTGTCAACAATTGACGCAGTAATCGTTCAAAATAAATATTGGTTCCATAGTCAAGAACAACATTTAAAATAAGATAATATAAATAATTATCTAGTAATGTAGAAATTGTAAATTTATTACAAAATATAATTCAAGTTTCATAAAGCAAATCTTGATTGTGTTCGCTTCGGAGAAATGACCGAATTTCCGTATGCTCTCTATGTAATATAAATGTTGCTGAGGACATTTCCACTTTCTAGTCATTTGTATTGCACGCTAACTGAAATAAGACGTTCATTCCATTCCCAACTAAAAAATATTTCTCACTGCAAACAGTCAGAGTTAGAGCAGTTATTCTTGCAGACGAATAACACAGAGTACGATATGTGGCAGAACGTTTAGGTTTGTCACGATTTGCGGTTCGGTTCTTCGAGCAACCGTACATTTTAGAGAAACTGAGGAATACGGTCAGAGTACCGGAAGTGGTCGTAGAAGGGTTACAACAGATCGTGACGACCGATTTCTTTCACTCTCAGTTCTATCAATCGCTTTCTTACCGTTACAGAGCTCTGAAAAAATCAACGCGAGCTCTGAAACCGATTGGAGCCAATTGCTAGAAATAGGTCTGATGCCTAGGAGACCAGCATCAGGGCCAGTACTAACCAGGAATCATCGTGTAAGCACGAATTTTCCAATCGGCAATTGGCGGCTGTTCTCTTCACAGATGAATCGGTTTGTATCCTTCAGATGGTCAATTCGTGTTAGGATAAGGAGGAGAAGCGCTTCATTTAATGTACTACTAGCGCAAGTGTTCCTTTTCAACGACAATCAATTATGGTGTAAGGTGGTACAAATGTGGGGGGCTTACCGAATTAACTATTGAAAATGACGCAATAACCACTGCTAGGTGTGTTGTACAAGTTCTTCTAGAGGCATTCATACTGTTTGCTCCATTTGTCGGTTGCATAGTATCATGTTAATGCATGATGCAATGATAGCTACTTGCCCGCGTCACCCGCTTCTTGGAGGAAATCGATATAAATGTGATAGATTGGCCTGCACGTCCTCTGGACATAAATCCTTTAGAACATGCTCCAGATGCGTGTTAGAGATCGTGATCAGCCTTCAACTACTCTGCAACAGCTCCGCACTGTCCTATAAGAAAATGGGATGTCGGTTGATAAGAGACCATTCAAAATCTGATTGTACAGGTGCCCTGTAGTATCAGGGCCCTTAGTATTGCCCGAGGAGTCAATAACAAATACCAAGAGGTGAGAAAAATTGATCAAAATTGTGTAAAAAATATTTTTAATTTTCTTTATTCTGCCTCATTTTTTTTATTTTTTACATAAATCCAAATCAAGAGTTAATGGGGGAGGGATTAGCTAAGTGGTTAGTGCGATGGACTCTCCCGCGGAGGTCCCGGGTTCGAGTCCAGTGCTACCCTTAGATTTTTTCTTCCTAGAAGCCTCTTACAATCACTGTTCGGTGATGGACAGTGTTGTCTGTAACGAGAGAACACTGTCCGCAGGCCGGCAGTGCACTGAGAAGGCACCGGGCGCTAAGACCAATAGATTTTGACGCGCCTTAAATATATATATATAATATAATTATATATAAAAAGAGTTGGTTATAAAAAAAAAATTAACACTACAAGATATTATTTAGCTAGTGAATTGAATTAAAAATAGATTGTCGCAATAAATGTCATTTATTAATGAAAATACTAAGTGTCCTATTTTTTTTTATAGTTGAGTGTATTTTAGTTCAAAAACCTTTGATGGAATAGCGCTTATAAAGGCCAAGGCCAGCCGACGAGATTCTGAAGAGATTCTGTGGTCAGCAAATAACTTACTTATTAACTACAATTTATCGAATTAGTGGAGAACTATTCTAAACTCTAAAATTCATGATTGTAATAGATTAACCTGATAAATTATTAACCATAGTATAAATTTAAATTAGTAAACCGGTCATGTCGATGTTCAAATGTGCCAAATTGAACGAGTACCAAGATATACAGAAATCGATATTATGCAAGGCACAAACACATACTTTGATCAATACACAGTAATTACGTAGTTCATTCCACCCAATCTCACACAGTGTTTTGTAGTTCTACATACTTCACAAATTCTTCAATTGTATATACAATTGGAAATGTATCTTGCGATGAGATTTTAAATTAGCTAATTAAACTTTTTAGGGCTTTAAAGGAATTCAATAGAAGGGAAATACCTATGTATTTTAAGGAAGCTTGATTAGAAAAAACTAATGTGAGAAAAGTAACGCATGTTTCTTCCACACCGTCTAAAATTGCCCGCAAGGGATATTTGTTGCATGCAGTTTCTTGGAGATTAGCGACCCCATGGGTTACCACAGCAAAGGGATCAGCTCACTGGTAGCGCGCTGGACTAGCAACGCGGAGGTCCCGGCCTTAGATTTTCTCTTCCTAGGAGCCTCTACAACTTACTGTCCAGTGATGGGCACTGTTGCCTGTAGCTAGAGAACGCTGCTTGGAGGCCGGCTGTGCATCCGGAGAAGGCTTCGGGGCACAATAGATCTTTCAGGTCGCAGTGCAATAATCCCCTACAAATCTACAATCATCTTGAATAAAAAGCCAGTGATATCATTTTGGCATATAATCTCTTGAAATTTCTCAACATCCAACAAACATTGATGAAGCTTATTTATTGCATTATAATCTAACCTTCGATTCATTCCGAAACAACCACAATAATTTTTCAATTCGGATTTCCTGGTTTGATGTTAACTGATTTCCTAGTTTTTAATTATTTATAAATAGCTAAACATTTAAATTTGATATTCCTTTTGGAATCAAGATTCCAATCACGCCGAATCAAAAGATTAGACGTGAAAAACTTGTCAATATCCGGCAATCAGCGAGTTATAACTTTTTCTGAAATTTTTTTTCTACTTATTGGAACTGAGAAAAAGAATATTAGAAATTCCTTTAATAGAAGAAGCAAGAATAATTGTCCTCTAATCCGTACTTGCTCATTACTCTGATCTTTCCCTGTGGATTATCTAACGTAATTTTCTAAAATAAATGAAAAAATATTCCAGAACCAAACTTATATCTGAACTTCACGAAATTGAATCTTATCTGTGGAGGCATCCTTCTAAAGATGGCCAATTATAAAGATTTAAAAGCAAAACAACAAAATTGATAAAATGATTAAATAATAGTTATTTTTTTCAGTTTACATAAATTTATGGAGGAGTATTGAATGAAAGGTCAAAGGTCGTGCACGAGTTGAACTCTATATTTAGAATTTAATTCATCACGTTTACATTAAACAAGAAGATGTTCTTTACTTTCACACATGGGTCATTTCCACTTGTATTTTTTTTTAGTACAAATACTGGTGTAATGTAACTTTTGTTCAGCAATAGTATTGCTGAAAAAATAACGTGAAATTATTACCATAATTAATAACTTCATAATTGCCAGTGAAATAATCTGGTGGGCAACATTGTTAAGTACGCACTCTTTTTACAGCAATTAATACAAATTTAATTCCAAATTACAATGTGTACAAACGTTTAATTGAGCTTACCATAATTTAAAAAAAAAAAAAAAAATAGTAGGATTTACGACGTATTTTAAATTTAATCTAACTGATCTAATTGACAGGTTCCCCTAAACCTCCATAAAATAAGTTTTCCTATGAAAATACGTCAAATAAAATTGTTACTTTTTTTAATTTTGCAGTTTACATTTCACGTAAAAAAAAAACCTCTGGTGTGAAACACTCACACAACTTTCTCTTACTCCTGTTCTCAAAAAAATGTAATTGACAAATGTTATAGTTTGTGTACCAAATATAACGAAATTCGTCGAAAACTGAAAAAGCTGTTCAGTAAAAGCGCACTTCCGGCTTACGAATTTTCTTAAAACTTGGAATTTTGGCCATCTATTTATTTCTAATTAATTTTGTTTGGATGATAGAATTGTATAATCAACTATGATACCACTTTAGGGGAAGCTGCAACCCCACCCCTCCCCTAAAACTGCCCTTACATGAATTTTTCCAGAGAAATGTCTTAAATAAAAGATGTAGATCTTTGCATTTTTATTTTGTATACGAAGTTTCAAGAAAATCGTCGGAGCCATTCCTGAGAAAATCGCGAAAAAATGAAAAAATCATTTAGTAAAGTGTTAAAACAAACGCACTTCCGGTTATCCGATTTTTTTCAAACTCGGAATTTCAACAACATATTTAATTCTAATTAACATTATTTAGATGATAGATTTGTCTAATAAACTGAAATAGCAGTTAAGATGAAAACCTAACCGCACCCCTCCCCGAGAAATGCCTTTAGATGAATTTTCCTGGAGAAATGTTTCAAATAAAAGTTGTAGCTCTTTGTATGTGTAGTTGATATTACAAGTTTAAAGAAAATCGTCGGAGCCATTTTTGAGAAAAACCGCAAAAACGTAAAAAAACCAAATAGTAAAGTGGTACTTCCGGTTGAGGAATATTGACAGATAACGCACCGTCAGATCCCATGGCGATACCTAAACGTAATATCATGTTTGAACTTTCTACGATTTTTTGTTTTTGAGCTATGCTGGTCACATACATGCACACACACACACACACCACACAGACCCACACAAAACACACACACACACATATATATATTTATATATAACTATTTCCTAGAAACCACTTTTTGGACTCAGAGAAGCTCAAAACGGATATTTCCGGTGAAAACTCAATATCGAAAATTTGACACGATTACAATACTTCCTCTTACTAGGAGTAAGAGAAAGTAAAAATACCAAATCGTTGTAGCCATTTTCAAGAAAAGGAAACATCTATTTTATGTGGGCATTAGGGTGTACATGGCGTGAGATTAGAGGGGATGGGTCTCATAGCCATAGTTAAGGAAACCTCACTATATTGTTGGGCAACTGCAGTGTTAGATTAATTAAATCGGATTAATTATTACATAAAAATGCAAAAGAATTGAACTTGGACCCGGCCATGTTTCCATGGAGGTTGTAACGGAAATCTATCGTATTGTATATTCCTAGTATACCGACGCTCTTAATGAAAAGTAACTTTTGTAAATCTAATATATCTCAGCCCAGGGCAGGATTAAAACCACAGAGTGTTAAGAATCGAAGAACTCAGAATTTCCGAAACTGGAATGTACGCAATTTATTCGAAGCAATAAAGCATGTTAAAAATTTTACATATTTAGGCTGTGTGATATTAAACGATTCCGGATCCGGAAATGACATTCAGACCAGAATTGTAGAAGGAAGAGATAATTTCAATAAATTAAGACCAGTACCTGGCAACTAAAACCTAAAATCTGAATTAAAATGGAACGTGATAAAATGGTCCATATTACTTTACCGTGTGGAAAGTTGGTCATTCAAAATTAGTTTAATAAAGAAGTTGAATGCTTTTGAAATGTGGCTTGTAAGGAGGTTGTACAAAAAATATCTGACTAATGTTGAGGTCCTAAAATTGTGCAACGTAGATCGCATTCTCTTGAAATGTATTAAAAAAAGAAAACTTAAGTATTTTGGACAGATCGTACGTAACACGAAATAAGAAGTTAATTCTTCTTGCAGGAATATTTTGACAAAGTACTAACCAAAGTAGGAAATATAAAAAACTCGAAAGAATTTTGGCTTAACCTTAATAAATTTCAGAAAATTATATTCGTAACTAATAGTTTAAAATTTAGAAAAGCTGTTTTTTAGTGAAATTTTCCTGGCCTGCCTTACTTAATCAGTTTGTTAGAAATATAAAGGATTAACTAAAAAAGAAAAAAAAACCATGTGTGTGTGTGTGTGTGTGTGTGTGTGTATGTACTATATATCGTTTTTTATATATAAAGTATTTTTGTATGTATATATAATAATTATTAATATTGTAATTACTGATAACTACTTGATATATTAACCCATATTCAACATACTTTAGGTTTATTCTGAAGAGACTTTACTTTACTTTGCTGCTGAATGTATAGTGATTTTTTTTTCTTTCCTAGTTTTATCAAGATGTTTTCCTATAGTTATCTATTTATCTGTTAATTTTATTTTTGTTACTCAAATTAATATACCCATATGCCTTGTATTTTGTAATAACTAGTAAGATCAACCCTTGCAATGAGATTGTATCTCTAAATGCAATAAAGATTTCATTTCATTTCAAGTTATTCTTCTTGCAATAGAAGGTAAAATTGTGATGCAGAGAGGCTGTTAGCAAGAAGCAGATGGCTGAAGAGCATCAAGAATCTGGTTGGGGGTAAATCGTTCTTCTGAACTGATTAGAGTAGCCCATGATAGAGAGCGATTTAAGAGTGATGGTTTCCAACCTCCTGCAGGAAGACGCAACTATAAGAAGAAGATCATGTTAGATTTAACACTAAATTGTCTGCTTATTTTTGTTGAGAATGTTAGCAGCGATGCCTATTGATCACATTCAGGAGACAAATACAATGTCTGCTTCCCCATTCACTATATTTACGTGTCACATGTAATTTGTATGACAATTTTGATATTTATACGTAATATTAAGGGCAAGTAAGCCTAAATAAAAACTTGCAAGTTTAAAGGAAAAGTAGTCATTTAGAATTGCAATTAATTTTCTCTCAATGAGGGGCGGGTGTTGGTGTAGTGGTTATGAGCATGGACTTGTAAGTGGGAGGACCCCAGTTCGAGTCCCTCGTATAACTGCTAAATTTTATATTGGTATGAAAAATGTTAACAGTAAAGTAGGTGCTTCCGCCCCCGTCCACGACACCTAATTTGGTAGTTGGACGTTAAGCCCGTCTGAAAAAAAATCATTGAGTGTTTCACGCCCTATTTTTTTTTTTTTAACTATTGCATTTATTATAACAAAGTAGACATTTTATTTATCCTTATCAATAATATATTAGCAACCACGGATCATGTATCTAGTGTACATATTAATTTGTTTTACATACTATTACTAAAGTATTTGACTTGTTTTGAAACTCTACCAGTTTTACTAGTTACACCATCTCCAATAATACATGAAGAGATAAACCGTGTTGTAACAATCCAACAACTGGTCCATTGTACAACATTTGTAATGGAAAACAGACTACAGAGAATATGTACTACAATAGTCTGTGTTTGCAACACACTATGTCACCCCTTAAGTTAAAATATATACTTTTTAAAGGAACACATTTAACTGGTGCAATCTATATTACTTTGCCACAAACCGTTAATCCAAGGTTGAAATATCTATTCAATATGGGGGGCCATATAATAATAAGTAAAGAAATGAGTAATTGTAAATCAATTAATATCTATATAAAGATAACGATACTTTCAGTTTCTTAAGGTGGCATCTTTTCAGCAGTTTAAGACAGCTGATTGACCACTACGTTACAATAGGTAACTTCTATTACTCACTCAACGATGGTAAGTTCTCTGAAATGCGGGACGACCAATCATGGTTTTGCACTGATGCGCGTATTCAAGAAGTCAGATGAGTTATGATAGAAGAAAGAATACAGCAATTCTGAAAAAGACAGGAGGAGAAGTGCAATTACAATATTATATAATGGGCTTGAAACTATTAGACTGGCAAGATCTGCCACATTCGCTTTACAACCTACATGTCTCGTAACATTAAATCACTTTTTGTTAAGGCCTTTCCAAGAGTCTTTGTCAAGTTCACAGCAATGAAGTGAAAACAAATTTGCAAAACTGACTCTCACTTCAAGGCAATATTTTTACTTCGGCATAAAAAAACTAGTACAGGGTTGGGACAAAGTATTAGGGTGAATATGTCGACAAATAGGTAAATTGTGAGATTCATTTCAATACAATTGAAACAATTACCAATGGACTTTTTACTTTTTAAATGAACCCAATAAAATTATAATTTCTCGGCAAATTAAGTAATTATTCTATTTATTTATGTATGTATTTATTTTATTCTATTTATTATTTATGTAGAGTGGAGGCCAATATTGATTTAAAATGAGCCAAACTTATTTTGGCCGACTCTGAGAGAGTACTGAACCGCCCAAGCCATAGCACCCATGTTAATTGCAGTCTGTAAAAGAAACTGAAATAATAATAATATCTGAATTAAAATGGTATTGGTCCAAACAAATGACGACAGATGGACCAAGAAAATTAATAAAGTGGTATCGCTGGCAATTAAAATAAGAGCCAGAAAGAGCTATAGAGAGATGGGAAGAAGAATTTAGGATACTCTGAGATGGAACTAACTAACTGGCAAAGAGTCGCAAAGGATAGAAAAGAATGAAGGAGCAAATTTTTTGGGCGTGAATGGTTTGTTCAGCTTAAATTTTCTTGTTTCCTCTGAGCTTTTATTTTAAGTTTATTTTTTGTTTTATTTTAATACTAGCTAACCCGGCCACGCTTCGCTGTGACTCAGTCTGATTTTTAGGAAAGTAAACACAGCAATATTACAGGTTAACATAGATTTAACAAGAAAACACATCATTCAATTTAATACCCTACTTTGCGTTGCTGTGAACTGAAAGGAAAAAAAGAAAAAATGTTTTTAACTGAAAGTCTTTTTTTATTGTAAAGCTAGTGAATGGACTACATTTTTTGCTTGTCCGTTTTCTGCATAAACATAAAGATCAGATGGTTTACCGACTCTGGAGCATGTGACATATTATTGCCTATGAGAGAAGCATTCGTTTTCTAAATTCAAACCGCACACTTGCAAAAGTTTGTCCTTCCGCTTTATTGATAGTCATAGCGAACGCAAGGCGTATTGGAAATTGAAGTCGTTTGAACTTGAACGGCATATCTGTCGGAATGAGTGGTATTCGTGGAAGTAGTACATCTTCACCTTTATGAGGTCAAAATTGGCAGCTATTGGATCGTTCGTTTTGAAGTTGAACTCTCATATTCGTTGTTAAATGAATTTTTTTTACTGTGCTCCAAAGAGTTGAATATTTCAAACAGGCATACAATTCATCAGCTGGTGTTGAGCGAGGTATCACTGGAAGCGTTTGCCTGAAGTCACCGGATAGTAACACCAATGCTCCACCAAATGGAGCCTGATTATTTCGCAAGTCTTTCAATGTATGGTCTAATGCTGCAAATAACTTCTTGTGAGTCATTGTACACCCATCCCATACAATGATTTTGCACGCCCGAAGAACCTTTCCCATTTCTGATGTTTTAGAAATGTTACATGTTGGGTTTTCTGTGAAGTGCATGTTTAAGTCATGACAGTTTAAGAACTGAATGCGCTTTTCTACCTCCTTCCATCAACGTAGCAGCAATACCTGAAGAAGCAAGTGCTAACGCAATATGGCCGTATGAAGGATTTTAGCTCGGAGTTTCCCGTTTCCGTGGGAACTTCGGAATAGAGGTACTTATAAGTAGTTGAGAAAGAGGATCAGAGAGCGCGCCACCATCGCAACGCGTCTGAGTCTGTCTATTTCTGCCAACCTCGCGAAGCGCTCGGAATTTCCAGTTTCCGTGGGAACTTTGGAGTAAAAAGTATATATTAAACACTCTTATATAGAAATGCTACGTTGTGTATAAAATTTCAAGTCAATCCATCGACTACTTTTCCGAGTTTTGCGGCCACAAACATATGGATACTGAATTTTTATATATAGAGATAATAATGGTTTTCTTCTATTTAAAAATTTGTAATTGACGAGGAACTAAATAATCTCTAAGGTTTAAATTAAAAGGTAACCATCGCTAATTATTTATTTATTTTTTTTAAATATCTGTTATAAGGAAAGGATGGTTTATTATTTTTATTTATTATAAGCATCCTGGACATAGGCAAAGAAAAAAATCTGGTGTGAAACACTCACATGAAATTCTCGTTTGAGAATGACTTTTATACAGTTATAATGACAAATTTTGGTTAAACTTCAAGTTTTACTCATTTAACCTAACATAAATATGGAGATGGTGGGGGGGGGAGTACTCACCCAGGCACTATAGTCCAGAAGAGAGTGGCAATAATATCGAACCAAGCCTATACAACATTTGAAATTTAATGCCACAAATTCTGTCTAAAATCTTCTTCTTTTTTTGTTTTTGAAAAATATTAGAAAGTTATCTGTGCAATTTGCATTCTAAGTTCAATCAATAATTCTAATAAATCCCTATAATATTCAAGTAAAGGAATCATAAATTGCACTTACTAGTACTATGTTTAACGCTACTATTCGCCCAGACCCGCCAGAAATCTGTTTCAAATAAAAGTGATATGTACTTATTACTATTATTATTATTATTATTATTCTTATTTATATTATTATTATTTTATTATTATTAATTATTATTATTATTATAAATTATTATTATTATTATTTGTCTGTGGGGAGGGACCAAACCCTACGCTATCCAAAGCCTCTTGGGACCCATATAGCTAACCCGAGAAAAACAACAGCAAACCGGGTCTAGAACAAAAATCTAAGATTCTCCGCAGTCCGAATAAATCGGACAATAACTTTAAGCGGAAATAGCCTAAAGCTCTTCCACAGACATCCTATTCCGACCAAAGGTCCTGAATCTAATTTTCTCACAACCCAGGCAACCAGTCATAAGATGGATGGGTGTTACCTCCTCTGTCTCACAGACTCTACAAAATGGATCCGGCATGAGCCCCATTATGTAGAGATGTCCCCTTAAACCACGATGTCCAGTAAGAGATCCAATCAGATGCCTGAGCGCGCTCCGTGAAAAACACAGCAACGTCTCACTAATGGCCTTGTCCCGACCCCCGATGAGCATTTGGAGTGCCGAAAACCAACCTACCTCATCCATAAGGATGACTGCTGTGAAGCTGTCTATGTCTGGAAGCCTGACAGTCATGTGCCAGAAGACACGCCAACAGCAGGCTCGGGACCAATGATAGGATGAGAGGCGCCTAATTTGGCAAACTTATCCACCTCCTCATTCCTATCCACCCGCCAAAAATTCCCATGTGACCTGGCACCCAGACTAGAAGCACATCCTTCAGAGAAGAAAGCTCTTCCAGTGTTTTAGAACTTTCTAACACCAACCTGGTAGTGAGGAAGACACATGAACTCAGCGCCTTCAGCATAGCTTGGCTGTCCGAGCAGATACAAAAACACCTTTTAAGTTAGTGTTACGTACCCTCTCATCCAAGACACAACAAAGAATAGCATAAACCTAAGTCTGGAAGACTGTGGGCCATTCACCAAGAGATAGTGCCAAATGATCTCCAGTCTCAAAATAGACCGCAGCTCTCCAGACCTACCATCCATTCTGGAACCGTCCGTGTAACACTGGAAATAATTATCAGGTATCACGACAGACGGACTCAATCTTGACCAATCTTCCCTAGTGGGATAACCTGACACTATAAGAATGGTTGAAAACAAAAGTCTTCTACACTTATATATGTAAGTTAGTACGCGAAGTTTACTGAAAATCGTTGGAGCAATTTGCGAGAAAATCAGGAAAATCAGATAAGAAAAAACATTCAGAGTAATGTCGCATGTCCGGTGGTTGGATTTTGATCAAAACTTATTGTTATATTAAGGGAAGGGATTAGATCAGCGTTAACGGACTAGCAACGCGGTTATCCTGGGTTCGAGTCCAACAGTGATGCCCTTAGATGTTCTCTTCCTAGAAGCCTCTATAGCTCACTGCTTCGATGGTGGGCAGTGCACTGAGAAGATCCTCCAGGAGGCAGGCACAATAGACCTTTCAGGTCGCAGTGCAATATCCCCTATAACAATCTATTGGACACTCCATAGAGACTAAAACCCGCTAAAAACAGTTTTTTCTTGCGAGACCTCAAAACCAAGCATTTCCGGTGAAAACTAAATTTAGAAAAAAAGAAGATCGCAATACTTCCTGTTACCAGGAGTAAGAGAAAGTAGAAAAAGATCCACTTCCTTAAATTCTAATGTCCAAAAGTCCTAAATTACTCGAAGCACAAAGGATGTGAATTGTGAAAATCATTTAACAGCATTTTAATTTATGAGAAAAATACAAAAAACCTTTACATATTTCAAGTATAAATACTGAGCGTAATTTTTGTTGCAATCTGACTTTTTGAAATCACTGCTATCCTTGCGCAAGGCCAGGCAAAACTCTAGAACGTATTTATTGCTCTTATAAAAATGGAGTGACTGTGACACGTAAAAACATCATAGGAAGAAGGAAAAGGTCATGCATAAACTAGGCTTTAGTTTTAATTCCTTACTAAATACTGAGTAATCAATGAAGAATCGCCCGTCCAAAAATAGAAGGTGCGCCAAAAAATCGCAATGAGATAAATTATGGTGAAACGAGTTTAGGTAACGATATTCAAGTTTATGAGGTCATAAATTTATAGAGAGAGAGTTTCTCATATTACATATTCAATTGTTAAAAATAAGAAAGTATAATATAAATTGTAAAATATAAAAAAAGTAATGATAATTTCGACAAATTTAATGAACATTAACCGTTAACATTGTCTTGTTAACAATATACTGTTTTTGACAATATCCAAGGATTTTTATTATATTCTGTTGTTTTGAATATATAAAAGACTTATAAAAGTATTGTAATTATAAAACATTAGGCATTCATTATCAAATGTAATTAACAAAACTGCGTAGAATTTAAAATTTTCAATAGCGATTATGAGAGACTCTAAATATAAAACAAGTGAAGACTTTTAAATTGCTGTCATAATAATACCACAACTAAACTATTACCAAGCTTTAATTTAAAGTTAACCAACTTAATAAAGTTAAAAGTTTATTAAACTTTACTTTCTACCGAGTTTAATACTTGTTACTTACTGGAAATAAGTTAACTTAAAACGTACTTATAAATAAATAAGAGGAAGAATCATTGGATGGATAATAAAAAAAAAAAAAGTTTTAATTTGGAATTCAACTCCCTAGGAAAAAAAAATGTTCAAACAGTGCGCCATTAAAACTCAGTGAGATCAATCCCAGAACATCAACCTTCATCCTTCATCCTCTGCCAATCCCACTAGAACAATCTAATTCTTCTACCGGTAATCAATTGTAGTCCGCTATCTTGAGCTTTATATTGGCAAAAGCTACCTAGAATCCACAAACATGATTTAAAAAGACAGAGCTTAAATAGAGCTTTCGACGACTTCATAGAATCCCTGAACAACAGATTTGAATCCTCAGTAAAATACTTGTTTATAGTTATATCTATATTAAAATCTATGAAATTCTTCGCTTAATCTAGACATTCAATTTTAACCTAGATTGGTATCCAATCCATGAGGCACCTATTAGCCACCTATCGTCCTAGATGTCTTGCTATCTTCACTCTGACGACGAGAATGACTAATAATTGTCGTTGGAGTGGGTAAAATCTCCGTTCTAAATGTTTTATGGAAATACTACTGCGATCAATGTTACAGTTATAACACCTTTGCAGTAATTCTGACACAATAAAAAAAAAAAAATGAGTTGATATTATTATGAAGCCAAAATAAATAAAATAAAAAAATAAATACAGTAAGGTTTTCGAAAAAGATTCTGTAGGTTAAATATTAGATTAAATTAGATTGTTGTAGGGGGATTATTGCACTGCGATCTGTAAGATCTATTGGGCCCCCCGGGAGCGTTCTCCAATGCACAGCTGGAGCTCCAAGCAGCGTTCTCTAGCTACAGACAACACTAACCATCACCGGACAGTGAGTTGTAGAGGCTCCTAGGAAGAACTAAGGGCAGCATGCTGGATTATAACCCGGGACCTCCGCGTTGCTAGTCCAGCACGCTACCACTGGGCTAATCCCATTCTTCTCCCTTTGCTTTCGCCAATTAACTAGGGACAGAAACCCTAGTTGTGTACTGTGTTTGTCCTTGTCTATAAAGTGTACAGCTGTAGGTAGTTTAAGTGTATTGTGTACTGTTCTGATGAAGTGCATGTATTACTGAGCAATGGTAACCCGTGGGGTCGCTACTCCTTAAGTAACTGCATGCAACAGACACCCCTTGCGGGCTAAAATTAGTTTAAATATTGTAACAGAAACTCACTGGGATGACAAATTGTGTGAGAGAGAGAGAGAGAGAGAGAGAATATTTATTAATGTCCTGGGGAATAAATTTTCATAAGGATAACTCAAATTCAAAAGAAAGACAAAGCTGTACTTTGTAGATAATAATTATAATTAAGGAAAATAATTATATTATCATTTCCTACATACGTACATTATATAGGAAATAAGTAAGGAGCTTAAGGGTAAAAAATATCAGTTTATATCTCGCATTTAAGTACGCTCCACAGCAGCTGATGAAATGCATGGATTACCCCACATCATGGGGTAAATGTTTTGCATAAATTGCAAAAAAAAAAAATCTGTTATTATAAAAATAAAATTTGGCATTTATAAATGGCACGTGTGTAGGCTTGAGCGTTACGTGGGCATCACTTGCAAACTCAGGGTCATAAAAGTCCACTCAATATGAAAGATATAAATAAAACTGTATTTTTTACTTTCACTTATTTATATTAAATTTATTTAATTAATCAAAAAAAAAAATCGATTCTTTATAATAAAATATTCTTGGATGCCAAGAATTCATTATGAATTAAAAAAATTCATGGCTCATTAAATTCACTTGAATGCAAATACTGGCGGCTTGTTAAACTTTGCTTAAAGCGATGTAACACGATAGGCCATCGTCGACCTTCTATTGGAGGCAAGCAATTTGTAGGTGAGTAGCGCTAACACGACCGACCAGTTTGTAGTATATACAGAAAAACTGATGGATTCTTTCAGTTCACCTGAGATTAAGGGAACAGAAACCACATAACGCGGGAATGTACATTGAAAGGGCGGGAGGTGACGGGGGGGGAAGTTGCGCTTCGGCATATGTGCAGACAATGTGTTGATGTAGAGCTCTTACTTGTTGGGCTTCGCCCAAACACGTACTGTTCGGAAAGGCCATCAGGTCAGCGTCGAGGAATACTTCCGATGCCGCTCAAAAACGCCGCGAAGTTAGTGTCAACAATCTCGTGAGAAGACGCGATTACTTGAAGGAAAGCAGTTCCTTCCTTTCCTTTTAGAAGGAAAGTATCTAAAACTGGTGATGCAGGGCAGCGGTGATGCTTTTGCTCAGACGATTGAATATCGTTCGGATGCAGGACAAGTCCACCTTTCCTTTCTTGCATGCTATTGCTTGATACGTGAAATTCAAGCAGCAACACAAGCTGTAGTGTGATGCAATAATACGATAAAATTAAAATAATCTTAAATTAACAAAGGGAGCAGAATCAATAGAGTAATACAATATTAGAAATTAAGGTAATCCTAGCCTAATAAATTAATTATTAAGTTATTAGTAATTAGATATTAAATATACACAAACTATATAAAACAACATGTAATATATATATTAAATAGCTAAGTGGACTGTATGTAAAGGCGCTGAAAGCGATATACGCAGGGTGCAGCGGTGGACCAAACGAGAAAAAAATGATGCTAAAGCAAGGTTGGGCCCAAGCTTTGTGAGCATCCCAGTTACCAATACTGGTCTGAGATGGATTATTATGTCTCGACTAAGGCCAGAAAATAATCTTAGTCAAGCTGTCTCAACTAATTTCGACTGGTTGTCAATGATGCATCACAAGCAGTAGCCTGGCTTCGATGATGTTATTGCGGCCGTCACTTCAAGCGATCAGGAAACCTTACACAACATCCTATGTAATGTATTAGGATGTTGTGTAGAATAGAATGAGGCTCCCCCCCCCCGATTCTATTCTACCAACATCCTAATACATTACATATAAGGGTATTGAAAAAGAGGATTAATTATGCACACCAGAGAAACCAACTACAAAGCATATCATCAGTATTGATGCCAAGTTTGTCAATATTACCACTCATGAAGAATACAATGGCAGCCAAGACCATTGGAGTCAAGTTCTGATCATAACCAACAGCGCTCTTCTTCTGCAAGTACCAGAACCTCTATCTCGAACACATGGAATACTATGGCGGCCAATACCATTACAGTCAAGTTCTGGTGCCGGAAGGGTAATGACAGACCACACAGATGAAGATGCTCGTGCAGCGGTGGACCAAACGAATGAAAATGATACAATTGCTAGGTTGGGCCCAAGCTTTGTGAGCATCCCAGTTACCAATTCTGGTCTGAGACGGATTATTATGTCTCGGGTAATAACAGACCACACAGATAAAGATGCTCGTGCAGCGGTGGACTAAACGAATGAAAATGATGCAAATGCAAGGTTGGGCCTAAGAGCTGTGAGCATCCCAGTTACCAATTTGATTATTAATAAAATATCTTTATGCTTCATTAATTATATATCTTTTATGCTCGATTAATGGATTATTATTCTCTGCTACGGCCACAAAATCATATTAGTCAAGCTGTCTCAACTAATTTCGACTGGTCTGCCAACGATGAATCACAAGTAGTAGCGTGGCTTCGATGCTGATATTGCGGCCGTCACTTCAAGCTAAGTGGAAAGCTCGCACTATATGCTAATATATTACATCAAAGGAAAATGAAAAATGGGGATTAATTATGGACACCAGAGCAATCAACTACAAAACATATCCTCAGTATTGCTGCCAAGTTTGTCAATATTCGCCGCCTCTGATGGAGCTTGGCGATAGACGGCTAAGAAGAAGCCCAAACAATCAAGACGGTGTTGGAACTGTCATTATTGACCGGTGAAGTTTGGACACATGGTGTCCTCACAGAAGACGATGAAAAATGGTGTCGGAAGACACCTCGCAAATGTTGATGATAATGGAGCAGCAGCCTTCTTCTATAGTAACCACAGAACACGAATACGATATTGTAGCGGCCAAGACCTTCGGGGATTCCAATAGGATAGGATTAGGGAAGACCAAAGGGTTTACCGAATGTTGGTCCTTCTCCACGACAATCCCTTTTTCTTTTGTTAATTCATCCCTTTCATCACTTGCCTGCTTGTTCTCTTCTAGTGAAAATATATGTGTGCTGTTCTACTGCATCAAATTGCTTCTTTGCTAAGATTCACTGCCTCCTCGGGTGTATTCTGCATATAATACAGGTTTTTCATTTCCGACTGCACCGTTTCGTTCACCAATTTACCTTTCCCTTAGCTTCCCTCCACACACACCCATACACGATCATTTGCACACACTTACCTCTTGTATATCTTTTATGCTTCTTCATAGCGTCCTTCACACTTTCTCCAGTAAGCGTACGCTCGTCGCTCTTCTCGACGGCACCCTCAAGGTAAGTAAATACAAGTCATCTTTGCCACTCTTTGTAATTACTAGGTATTGCAACCTAGCGGATTTACGTTCTACACTAAACGCTTTACCTTTTACGCGCGCACACTATGTCTTAACTTGTGTTAAAAAATGGATTGATATAAAAACCTATAGTCGATTAAGGACTATGGTTAGCTTCCTGGTCATGTGCCCAAACTTTACGCATATTAGAAATAATAAATACCTATAGCAAATATTATTTACAATACCTTTTGTTGTAAGGTCTTTTGCGATAAGTTACATCAACTTACAAAAATATATCCGGCATAGTCAACAGCAATAGTAAAATTCTACTTCAAAGGCAACCCGACTTCACGTATGACGATTTTCCAAAGTTAAATGCCAGGGGCTGGGAAATTCTACCCTGCCCTTAAACTCCCCAGATTTGCTTTCATTTTTTCGTGCATTATTCCCTTTCCTAAGAGAAAAAAAGTGATAAAAAATGACTTTTTTTTATTTTTTAATTCCGTTATATCCATGGACCAAAAATTTTAAAATTTGCTGGTAACTGAAACCAAATATCACAGTGACGATAATACCAGCGGCAGCGATGGAAATCCTTATAAATAAATAAATAAAGAAAGAAAGAAGAATGTTAACTTAAAATGGTGTTATATTATGTTACAACCCTATAGAATCTAGTAACTTATCACAAGTAATAATTAGCAAACTACCTCAATTGGCATTCAATTGTCGAGAGTGTCTAAAGGGGGGGAGAGATACTAACAGCTAACAGCAGTGTTCTCAATGTTCTATGCTGACGTCAAACTCTATGAAATCAATTAAGGGAATTCCTGCTTCATTTCACGCCATCGCTTTTAGATGATACAATTACATTATTATCAACGTAATAATTCAAATCAAGATTTGTATCGTCTATTTAGGACTGTAATGAAATATTGTTGAAACATTTAAATAGTTATTGATTATTTCCAAAGTTCTAATTATGGGTACAGAATAAATAGGTCAAATAAAATTGCAATGATAATATAATTAATTGAGATTATTATCCAGTTTGCATAAAATGTGATTAAAAATTTATTTCACAGATAATTTCATCAATCGTTAAGTTAATAAATAATGAAAGATGATTATCAATCTGTTTGAATATTTTGGGTGCAATTAACCGGAAATACGACTTTTTACAATAGTTCTCATAGTATTATGAATGTTTACTTTCTCTTACTACTAGTAAGAGGAAGTATTGTAATCGTGCCAAATTTTCGATATCGAGTTTTCACCGGAAATTTCCATTTTGAGATCCCCTGAGTCTAAAAGTGGTTTTTAGCAAATGGTCTGTGTGTGTGTGTGTGTGTGCGCGTGTGTGTGTATGTGAACAGTATAGCTCAAAAATGAAAAGCCGTAGAAAGTTGAACCATGATATTCCGTTTAGGTATCACCATGGGATCTGGCTGTACGTTATCTGTCAAAATTCCTCAACCGAAAGTACCACTTTACTAGTTATTTTTTTTTTTTTTACTTATTTGAGTTTTTCTCAAAAATGGCTCCGACGATTTTCTTTAAACTTGATATATCGACTACACATACAAATAGCTACAACTTTTATTTGAAACATTTCTCTGGAAAAATTCATTTAAGGGCACTTTTGGGGGAGGGATGGAGTTAAGATTTCATCTCAAGTGCTTGAATATCAAATTGAAATTCCGAGTTTCCAAAAAAAATCGGATAACCGGAAGTGCGTTTACATTATCACTTCACTAAATTTTGATTTTTTTCACTTTTTCGCGATTTTCTCAAAAATAGCTCCGATAATTTTCTTGAAACTTCTTATATAAATTACATATACAAATATCTACAACTTTTATTTAAAACATTTCTCTGGGAAAATCCATTTAAGAGCCATTTTTAGGGGAGAGGTGTGGGGTTATGTTTTTCTTTAATGTCGTATCATAGTTGATTATTCAATTCTATGATCCAAAAAAATTTAATCAGAAATAAATAGATGTTTCCCCAAAATTCCGATTTTCAAGGAAATTAGTAAACCGGAAGTGGGCGTTTAGTGAACAGTTTTTTTTTCAGATTTCGTCGAATTTCATTAAATTTTGGTACACTAACTATAAAATTTGTCAATTTTAATTTTGAGAACTGGAGTAAAAGAAAGTTGTGTGAGTGTTGTCACACCAGATTTTTTTTTTTTTTTTTTTCCAACCTAACTGAACACTATAAAATTTTTCGAGAAAATATTAGATTTAGGAGTTTTTTAGGAAAAATCCGTGTGGTCAGATTTCAGTGCCATTTGGATTTGATGAAAGCGCTAACTTTCTGGATAACAATGTACTTAATCATTACATATTGCAGTAATATTTTTATTAGGGTAACGATTCTGTGCATATTTCTGAATTTGTCAGAATTTTATAACAGTGTATTACCCTACCCCTATGCAATAAGTGAAAGTCGTATGAGCGTTTCGTTTCACAGTAGCTTTTTTTTTCTTTTTCTTCACAGATTTTGCAATTTTCTTTATATAGTTCATATACACTGCAAAAATTGATTTTTGATGGCGCCTCTGAGGCTATTTCAGTTCAATGTTGGGTAAATAAACACTTTTATAGAAAAATCGCAACTGTGAAGAAAATTTGATTGACAACTAGCACTGTAAGAAGTGAAAGGAAAAAAGGATGTCGTCTTAAGTAGTCCCGAGAAAATTTAGACTTGTACTGGAAGAAGTTCAAGAAAAACTATCAATTCAAATTTGCTAATTGCTCGGTAATAAAAAATATAGGTCTAAGAAAATTTAAATAATTGAACAGTGAAGTCAAGTCAGTATTTCATATTATATAAATACTTTTTTTTTTTTTTTTTTTTGGCTTCCTGTACTTTGCAGATCGCCAAAATTATTAACTCTTTAATTGTGGACATTTACTTTTTATCAGTTATATTTGTATTGTGTGTATTGCGTGTTTGTGACCTATTTATATATAGTGTAGGTTTATTTACAGATCTATATCATGTTTCTTTATGAAGTTATAGAATTCTATGTATATCTTGTGGTTATACGATGTGTTCCGCATCAATTTTTACATCAGGTGGGCATCAGACATTTGGGATCAATCGTGATTCCTATACGACCCGGGGTGGTGAGCACTGAAGTTATGGTTGAACCTCAGCCTGCATATTAAGGTATAAAACTTCCTACTTTCGTTGAAGGCTTGGAACCATGGTATAGAACCATGTATGGTTGTGAACCAGTATAATAGAACGTTCCTTTTTAACATTCCTCAGTTTCTCATATTCGACACTCCACTCCTTATAATATTGGGCTTTTGCATAATTTTTAATATCAGCAACAATAATATTTAATTTATAGGTAGACCAGAAGAGGCCGCACTTCTCGCCCCTAGGTCCGCTATTTCGTTACCTCTTAACCCGGAGTATCCCTTAACACATATTAGGCGGACTACCTTCCCTTCCAACTGTAAGTTCTTAAGTAACTGCACTGTTTGCAGTAATGTGAAAGATGGATTTTTACCCGGTTGCCTCAGACTGGAGGGAACGCTTTGACTGTCAAAGAGAATAAAATAATAGAAGAGTGAAGCGAGGCTGCAAAATGAAGGGAGTTATTTATTGCTACTAATTCAGTGGTAAATTTGGAAGCATATTGGTTTAATTTGTATTGCGAAGTAGAGACCGGTTTGTGGGTCAAAGATCGCATATCCCACCCCATTTGATCTCTTAGAGCCGTCAGTGTAGAGACAATATGCGCCGGGATAATATTGCTTCATTTTCAAAGAAGGTTAGCATTATTAATTGAGGGTGGAATGGAATTATCAAATTTGTAAAAAATCTGTTAGAATATGCTCCTGGGAGCCCAAGGAACATTCTAAATTGAAGTGGTATTGTGGCCGACATGCGGATCGATGTAGCGAAGACGAGAACTGTGAAAGGGAGCAGAATTGATCCAATAGTATAGTAGAGTTTCTCCAGTTCCAAAATTTTTCTGTTAAGACTCGTGGGGAGAGTCTGCTAATCCTCGTGAGAGTAGGCTGATTTATTAAAATACATTCTATCTGCGATGAACCGAGAGGCTAGAAGCTTCCTTCTGATAAGCAGAGGGGCCTCTCTCGCCTCTGCCAAAAGAGTGCGCCAAGACAAGATCGAAGTGACTTCAATTGGATTCTATCAATTTTCTTCAGATGAGTAAGGGAAGCGTCTCCATAAAGAAAGCACTCATAATCCAGCCTAGAACGAATAAGCTGCCTGTAGACAGTAAAATATAAAACTTTCCGACAATTAATTGATTAGTTTATCGCATCTGTTAGCAATAAATGATTATGTTAAAAAAATAAATAAATAAATAAAAAAGGAGACACGCAATGATATTTGATCGATCAAAAAAAAAAATATATCAACACAATTAAAGAGCACTGATGAAATATAATCATAACAGTGCATACATTTCGATGCATGTTATTACTGTGGTATACGTTGATTGCATATTTGATCAAATATGTACTAAACTTGGGGCTTGAAATATTGGTGAAATAGGGTAGTTTTAGCGCTGGTACGGTGGTATGACGCATATGCTTGGTAATCACTATCGATCTTTCAAATCCGATATATACTACCAACTACCACCGCCGCTTATACACACTGATGGCCTATAGAATTTATAAATGAGTTTATTGCAGGTATTTATTTATTAGTCTCGTAAAATTAGATTTAAGGACCTATCATAATAATAATTAGTCATTTTAATGGAAGTATGCTAAGAAATTTATGAAAGGTATTTTATTAATCAGTTTAATAATTATAAATTTCTGCGCAATACTTCATTGTCTTGCTGGAATATGAAATACTACGATCGCATTTCACATTTTATTATAATTGAGAAATTCATGTTTGAATGATTTTTACTTTCTCTTACTCCCTAGTAAGAGGAAGTATTGTAATCGTGTCAAATTTTTCGATATCGAGTTTTCACCGGAAATTTCCGTTTTGAGGTTCACTGAGTCCAAAAAAGTGGTTTTTAGCAAAGGTTCTGTGTGAAAGCATAGCTGTTCCGAAAAACCGTAAAAAGTTGAAACTTGATATTCCGTTTAGGTATCACCACTGGCATCTGACAGTGGGTCATCTGTCAAAATTCCTCATCCGGAAGTACCACTTTACTTGTTGATTTGTTTACTTTTTTGCGTTTTTCACAAAAATGGGTGGGACGATTTTCTTCAAACTTGGTATATCAACTACACATACAAAGAGCTACAACTTTTATTTGAAATGTTTGTCTGGAAAAATGCATTTAAGGGCAGTTATGGTGGCGGGTGGGGTTAGGTTTTCCATCTAAAGTGCTATTTCAGTTTATTAAACAATTCTATCATTTAAATAATGTTAATTAGAATTGAATATGTTGTTGAAATTCCGAGTTTCAAAAACATTGGATAACCGGAAGTGCGTTTACATTAATTACCACTTTACTAAATGATTTTTTTTTCACATTTTGTAATTTTCTCAAAAATGACCCCGACGATTTTCTTAAAACTTCCAACATAAACTAAATATACAATGATCTACAAGTTTTATTTGTAACATTTCTATGGGAAAATTCATTTAAGGGCATTTTTGGAGGAGGGAAAGGGGGTTACGTTTTTCTCCAAAGTGCTATCATAGTTGATTATACAATTCTATCATCCAAACAAAATTAATTAGAAATAAATAGCTGACCAAAATTGCTGAGTTTCAAGAAAACTATGAAACCGGAAGTGCGCTTTTATTGTACAGTTTTTTCAGTTTTCGACGAATTTCATTAAATTTTGGTGAACATAAACTATATAATTTGTCGATTATAATTTTGAGAACAGGATTAAGAGAAAGTTGTGTGGGTATTTCACATCAAATTTTTTACTAGTGATGGTGTGAAATTTTAGTAATTTGCGTTCTTACCGGAAATACATGTTTTGAGTTGCTTGAGTAGTTAAACCAATGTTTTGAACGATTAATCTTATTCTCTCTCTCTCTCTTGAGAGTGTGTGAACAAAATATCTCCAAAAAGGAAAAATCGCTGGAAACCCAAACAAACTTGGCATTCAGTTTAGGAACCACCAGTTACGAAGATTTCGGTCATAATTCATTAACCGACGAAAGTGCAACTTCAGACTGGATTTTTTTTTTTTTTAGTTTATCGAAATTTTCTCGAAAACGGCTCCAAAGATTTTATATTTATATTTAGTAAAGTTAAACTTCCTGTTTCCAAAAAAAGTATCGCTTCAGTATAAGAAAAGGTTTTTACCTCTTATATAATAATAATAATAATAATAATAATAATAATAATAATAATAATAATAATAATAATAATATAATAGAAGCAGTACTAGAATTTCAAATTGGGAGAAAATCGATTTTTTTTAGTTTTTCCACTTACTCGCAATACTTCCACTTACTCGCAATACTTCCACTTACTTATCAACAGTACGAGAAAGTAAAAAAATTTGGTACGATAAACTCACACAACTTTCTCTTACTCCAGTTTTCAAAATTGTGATTATATTTGAAAATATTATATCAAATTTAATGAAATTCATGGATGTTTTTATGGAGAAAATCGTAAAAATTGAAAAAATAAACTTTTCAGTAAAAACGCAATTTCTGGTTAATTAATTTTCTTAAAACTAGGAATTTTGGGCCATCTATTGATTTCTAATTAATTCTCTTTGGATGGGTAGATTTGTATAATCAACAATGATAGGACTTTAGAGAAAAACATAACCCCACACATCTTCCAAAAAAACCCTCCCTTTAATGACTTTTCCAGAAGAAATATTACCAATAAAAGTTGTAGTTTTTTGAATATATGGATGGATCCGCAATGCTGGATAACATTTGGTATTTTATCCCGTCGTAGACATGCATATTTATGTCTTCCTGACACGGTTTTTCGGATTTTCTCCATCTTCAGAGCAAATTCACCAAGTTGTGTAGAGGATTCACTGTCAACGTAATGTTTCTGTTACTTGTTACTCACACTTGTTGATTGTATATTATTATGTGGGGTGGTTTATAAGGTTATGTTACTATGTGTATGTGATTAATGGCAAAATGGAATTATTTTAAATTATGATTAGACATTAGAAACAAATTTATTATACATTATTTTTCTAATGTCTAATCATAATTAAAAATAATTCCATTCTGCTATTAATCACATACACATAGTAACATAACCTTATAACCTCCCCACATAATTATATACAACCAACAAGTGTGAGTAACAAGTAACAGAAACATTATGTTGAAGTGAACTCTCTACACAAACTTGGTTAATTTGCTCTGACGATGGATGAAAATCCGAAACCGGTCAGGAAGAACATAAATATGCCATGCTACGACGGATAAAATACCAGTTGTAGTTTTTTTATATGTATAGTTCACGTTCCAAGAAAATAGTTGCGAGTCGTTTTAGAGAAAATAGGCAGAAAACTGAAAAATACATTTCATTAAAAACGCACTTCCGGTCATACGATTTTTTTTTAAACTTGGAATTTCAACAACATATTTAACTCTAATTAATAGTATTTAGATATGAGAATTGAATTAAGAGGATTTAGATGATAGAATTGTGTAATAACTGGACTAGCACTTTAGAGGAAATAGTAACCCCACCCACCCTTAAATGAGTTTCCCCCGAAGAAATGTTTCAAAAAAAAAAAGTTGTAGCTCACTGTATGTGTAGTTGACATATCAAGTTAAGAAAATTGTTGGAGCTATTTTTGAGAAATCGCAAAAAGGTAAAAAAAAAAACCATTCAGTAATTGGTACTCTTTATCCGTTTAGGGATGATAGGCAACGTAGTGCAGATCCCATGGTGAACCTAAATTGGACTATCAGTTTGACGTTTCACGATTTTTTCGTTTTTGAGCTATCTGTTCACTTAAATACATATATCACCATACACACACCATACATTTTTCCTAAAAACGCGCTTTTTTGAACTCAGGGGACTCAAATGGATTTTCAGTGAAAACTCGACATCACAAATTTGAACATGATTACAATACTTCCTCAACTTTTGTAAAGAAAAGTAAAAATTATATTCAAAGATCAATTGTAGTGCCCATTGAACAATAGAAATTCATTGGTTGTGTTCCGTAAACTAAGAAAGGACAAAGTAAGGTGCAATTTTTTTTTTTTTTATTTTTTTTTTTGTCAACATCTATCTAGGTCCTTGGCGGCCCGGAGCCTTCTCGTGCAAACCGGCCTCCGGGCAGGTTCTCCTCGTATACAAACAACAGTGAGACTCGTAGGAAGAGAAAATCTAATGAGTCAACACCCGACCCCCAAAAATGTCCCCGAACCCCGAGACCCACTGCATGGCGAGTGTTCAGCGCACTAAACATTGAGGAATCCCCGCCCCTAAAGTGTTATACGAATTGGGACAGGAAAGTTTATGTTGATAATGAAAAATTCGCCACAGCTTTAGATTCCCTAAAGTATATTCTTGCAAATTAACTGATTAAAGAAAGCAGTGTTTGAAATTGTGTGCGGCGAACAGTAAGGTAGAAATTGGTAACGCTGGGCAAGTGGTGAGTTCTTGAGACTTTAGCTGTCTGAATGCTGCTTATCCGACTATCGTATCCTAGTTAAAGGGCTAGCTGATAAAACTTGTCTTCCTTGTCTATAATTACCTCGTCTTGAAGCAAGTTGAGACTGCTGCTGTTTGTATACTTTCCAGAGTTTTACTTGTTTGTAAATAGATTGTGAACTGTAATGTATGCCATAAATATAAAATATATTTATTGAAATATAGCAAAATTATGGAAAAATCTAAACATTGCGCTGGCAAAAGATACACACAGGTGGAAGACTACCCGTCATTAGAGAGTTTCAAGGACTGGTTAGCTTTAGTAGTTCACGCACTTTGGTAGCTTTGGTCTTTGTTTCACCCCGCTTCTCACAGTGTGGAGATTTGTATTAACAAGAGAAGGCATTACTTTTAGGACAGTCTGTTTAGACATTCATCAGAACAGTTGTACCAGGAAGCGTTTATCTTAGCATCAGTGCCGTCACAAGTTAAAAATAAAGTTTTTTGCATTAAGCCTAGATAAAGTAATTGTAGCATCAGTGCCAGTCATAAGTTAAAACATGAAAGTTTAATCTAGCTAATTTCAGTATTTTAATAAGCATATTACTGTGATATTGTAAAGTACTTAAATTCACTTAGGAATATATCTATAAAAAAAAAAACAGTGTGATCTCTTGATTATTACTTAATACTTCTCTCTCTATCTCAAACATACACACAAGCCCTTTACTAAACCGCTCACGCCACAAGCTACTACAACACATCACACCAATTACATTTCAGAACTCTTGATGGCTGACTCAAGCTTTGAATTTAACACTTTTCTTGTACAAAAATCTGCCTAGTTTAGGGTGGAGCTAGTGAGTTTTTCCATTTGATAGCCCATTCAAACATTTTATCAGATGGGCGTGACAGATACGGTTAGATACCTGTACATGGCATTTGTGGCGCGGTTGAGCCGGTAGATGTTGAAATAATGGAGCTGTTGTGGAGGTAAATACCAAAAATGTTTATTTCCATTAGAAAAGTAAGTGTGTAGCAGTTGAAATGTTAACTTTACTGAAAGACAGGATTATAAATACTTAAGGTGTTTTTTTTTATTTTTTTTTTATTTTAGGTTAAGTAAATTTATTTTAAAATTAGAAACTTTTATTTTCAACAGTGACCATATCTATAGCACAAAGCAATCCTAAATATAACTGGCAAAGTATTTATGGTTCAACCAACCTGGAGAGGTGGATCGTGTTATTTTAAAAATAATTCTATCTAATTGGATGGTACAACAAACCTTTATGAAACACGTTCATTTATAATGGGGCTATTAGTGGATTTAATAGTCCGTCAAAATTTAACAAGCGTTTATAAACAGGAAAGTAGAAAAAGGTTATGTCACAATATAATCCTTCCTTTATGCTCGTGGAGATTTCATATTATCCAGTTTGCCAATTTTCATCTTTCAGCTACAAGACAGAACATGGATTTTCTTAGAAGATAGAAAACAACATGATATTTCCTAATTGTTAACAAAAATAATATTTATATCGATAAAAAAAGAGAAACAAAAACAATCTAGTGTGAAATAATCACACGATTTTGCTCTTATTGATATTAATACTATTATAACATTGTGATAAATTTTCTTTAAACTGTGACATTTTTACTCAATGTCTTAACATAGTATAGAAGTGGTCGGGCACATAACATGTTGGCTGGCTCAGATGGCAGATAGAAATAGTACGTGTTTACACTGTAATCCAAAATGTTAGCACCACAAGATTGCACAAACCCAAAATTATCATTGAAGTGTAACGTAACATATAAATAAACCATTCAAAAGCAATTTTTTCACGCTAAATTATTACAAATTAAAGTAATACGTTTATATGTATGTCCAATTAGCATTCTAACTTTAAAAAGAAAAATCATCGCAGTCGTTCTCGAGAAAATATATAAAAAAAAAAAGGAAAATCAAAAATATATTCTGTAAAATGGTGAATTCTAACAATATTACTAATATATAGTAAATATAAATGGGTATGAGAAAGGGGTGAATTGGGTTTATAAGAAGAAATAAACTGGAAATAATAATGTTGAACACTGTATAATGAGAAAAGTAACACAAACTGCCAGTGCTTTACACGTATATAGAAAATGGTAGCGAGAGATTTAGAAGTGAGTGAGAAAAGGATAGTAGTTGGTTGCTGACGCGTTGTTACTGTTGTATAAACTGTTATAAAGACTGTACCCCTGAAGGGCTAGCGCAGCTGTATTTAAACAGAGTCTCCCAACCTAGTGTGGCCTAAGTAGCGAGTGAGACTCTCAATTTTGTGTGTGAGATCCCATGGTGATTACTAAACGGAATACCAAGTTTGAACTTTCTACGATTTTTCGTTTTTGAGCTATGCTGTTCACATACATACATACATACATACGAGACACATTCATTGTACATTCACTCACACTCTCACACACACACACACACACCATTTGCTAAAAACCACTTTTTCGGTCTCAGGGGGCCTCAAAACGGATATTTCCGGTAAAACTCGAAATCGAAAATTTGACACGATTATAACACTTCCTCTTACTAGGAGTAAGAGAAAGTAAAAACTGAAAAAAAAACTACTCAGTACATTGTACTTCCGGTTGATGGATTTTTGCTTGAAACTTCCATGTCTGATGCGGCGATAATAACCTAAACGGTATATCAAGTTTGAGCTTGTTGTTTTATTTCTTTTTATTCACTAAATTTGTTTTGTTTTTCGTATTAAGTGGGGGGGGGGCCTCAAAACATGTACTTCCGGTGAAACTCAATTCGAAAAATCTGATAAGATCACAATACTTCCCCTTTTATCCGGAGAAAGTAGAAATGGTCAGGCATATATAATAATATGAGTTCCAGAAATACAGTGCAAGGCATATTTTCTATTTGCGTGAACTATAATAGCATGTGGCAGACAGCTATCTATGTGGGAGATTCCTTATGTCTTAGAATATATATATATATACACTGGTTTCATTACTTCATTTTTTAAACGTAAATAACAAAATATATATCAGTAATTAATATATACACGTTAGCAAAATTTATATAATCATAATTAAATGGGATGATGATTATCAAATTAAATTTTTACTAATTACAATAAATCTTAGCTCGTACTATTAAATCATCAAGAAAATTTATCCAATTACATCTATCAAATCTCTTTTCCCACTGAGCATTATTATTTATATACAAAAGAATCTTTTTTACAAAAGTGAGTTATATTTAGGCCGTCATCAAATAACAATAAGGCGTTGAAGAGCTCTTTTGATAAAATTAGTAATAATGTTCTTAATGCATTCTCTTATTTTATATCAAAGAGAATAAAAGAAAGATATAAACAGAAATGATCCATTAAAAGGACTTATTTTGGAAATGAACGTTCCAAGTTTAGAGAGATTCGCTTAGTAAATGAAGCAATGAAGAGTAGAAAATCCATCATAAATGATATTAAAAGTGTCTCCATTACTTAGTAAATAAATGGTATTAATGCCAGATTTTCAAGCCGATATATTCACCAGAGAAATCTGTTTTAGGACTCAAATTAGTAGAAAGTTTATATTTGATATTTCCTTTAAGTATCACTCCGAGAAAGTTTGTTCTATTTTCACAAAAATTGCTTCCACAAATTGCTTTATTATTACAGCTTACTTTATTACTACTTACATATTTTAGATTTATCACTTTAGGCGACCAGACTCAATACCAAATTCAATACCAATTTACTAACTGGTTTTATTCAGATCTTTTTGAGATCACTTCAAAAAACGGCTCTATACTTTGTATAAGAAAAAGAGAAATTGGATTATGACAAATAATAAACTGTTTATGAAGTAATGCTAAACACTGTATAATAGGGAAAGTAATACAAACTGCCTGGACTTTACACGAATATATAAAATGGTAGCGTGAGATTTAGAGTGAGTAAAGAGAAAGGTTGTTGATATGTTGTGACTGCTATATGAACTGGTGCAAGACTGTTGGAAGAAGACTCTTTCCTTTCAAGCTAGCATAGCTGTATTTAAACAGATTCTCTCACTCTACTCTGGCCTAACTAGTGAGTGAGACTGTCAATTTTTATGTATCTCTCTCTCTCTGCTTTAGGTCCCCCCTTTTCGAATCGTATACAGGCTCCAATGGTTTTCTTTACAATTGGTATATTAGCTATATATATAAAAATATCTGGTGTGAAACACACACACAACTTTCTCTTACACCAGATTTCAATATTATAATTCGACAAATTTTATAGTTTGTGTACCAAATTTAATGAAATTCGTCGAAAACTGAAAAAACTGTTCAGTAAAAGCCCACTTCCGGTTACTAATTTTCTTGAAACTCCGAGTATTGGCCATCTATTTATTTCTAATTAAATTTGTTTAATCAATTATGATAGCACTTTACAGGAGAACATAACCCCACCCGCACCTAAAAGTGGCCCTTAAATGAATTTTCCCAGAGAAATTATTTAAACAAAAGTTGTAGGTCTTTGTATGTTTAGTTTATATATATGTTTCAAGAAAATCGTCGGAGCCATTTTTGAGAAAATCGCGAAAAAGTGAAAAAAATCATTTATGTGGTAAAGTAAAACAATTCTAATTAACATTAATTAGATGGCAGAACTGTCTAATAAACTGAAATAGGACTTTAAATGAAAACCTAACCTCACCCCTCCCCCAGAAGTGCCCTTAAATGAATTTTCCCAGAGAAATGTTTCAAATAGAAGTTGTAGTTAGCATGTATAGTTGATATACCAAGTTTGAAGAAAATCGGCGGAGCCATTTTTGAGAAAACCGCGAAAATGTAAATAAAACCAATAAATAAAGTGGTACTTCCGGTTGAGGAATTTTGACAGATAACGTACTGTCAGATCCGTTGGTGATACCTAAATGGAATATCATATTTCAACTTTCTAATGTATATATATATATATATATACACAGATCATTTGCTAAAAACCACTTTTTTGGACTCAAGGGACCTCAAAACGGATATTTATGGTGAAAACACGATATCGAAAGTATGACACGATTACAATACTTCCTCTTACTAAGAGTAAGAGAAAGTAAAAAGCTATATAAGTTTTATTTGAAATATTTCTCTGAGAAAATTGAGTGAAGGAAGTGGAGTTATGCTTTCCTCTAGAGTGCTATTTTAATTTATTATACGATTCACCACCATATAATATAATATTAATCACTATTACAAATATGTTGCCAAAATTTTCGACAACATGTCGCCAAAATGCGACTTTCGGATTTTCTCCATAAAAACATAAATTTAATAAATTAAATATGTTGTACACTATTGCTAACTGAACTCTAAATAAGAACAGAGCTCACTCAGTTCTAAACATAACAGAGGCAAAAAAATTAAATAAAATAAACTCATTAAAACTCCCTTAATTTATAAACTTTTACTTATAAAAGAAAGAAACTAAGTAGAAAATTGTTTTCTTCCCTAATAAAGCGACTCTTTAATTGGTTGTTACTCTCCCCCACCCTCCTTCGATGTCTAGAGCAAAAGAAATATTGTGGTGGTGGTAGTGGGGGTTTATAAAAAAACAAAAATACAGTAACAACCCCCTTTTGGTATGTAAATATAGTCTGGGTGTATTTATAGCAGCACCAGAAACTATACTAAAGTACACACACACACAATAAAGATGTTTAACAGATTAAATTAACATTTTATTGTGTACTATCTTCTATATCATCCTCCCACTCCGCTCCCTTATAGGCCTAAAATAAAAATATATAAAATAAAGTCCGCCTTTATTTTTAAAACAAATACAACTCTGATAAAACTAAGTAAACATTACTAAGCAATCTTTTATAGCCTGTAATTTTATTTTTATTACCGCTATTTTTTGGGGGGGGATTTTATTTTTCTTCTCTTAATTACATGGGATAAAAGTAAATTTATTTAATTTATTTTGGATAAACAATAATGATAACACTCAACTGTGTGTGTGTGTTCTAATAAAACTTCACTCATAATAAATCCCAAAAATAAAGTGACGATAATCTATAATGAGGTGTTCATAAATTATAGTGACATAATATTCGTTCGCGCAAAAATCATTATTAACAAATCTGTCAATTAAATTGTTATTTTGTAAATATCCAATTAATTATTAATAATGAATAGATAATAAATCAATGTTTACCGCAATTCATTCGTAATTATTTCAATAACATCTCCAATCACATGGGACATAGGAACATGTCCATTACTATTTGCAAAATATTAATCTTGTCACATTTATGAAAATGTAGTTTCTCATCAGAAATACATAGTTCTCTATGTTAGTCCGTTTTATACCCCATTAATTGTTTGCCCCTTTGGCAAGTTCGATTAAAAGAATCCCTTTGTAATCCCAAATTACACTAGCCATAACCTTTCCACCGATGCAATTGTCTTTGCTTTCTTCGGTGCACAGCCACCCGCTTGGACTGTAAGTTTTGACTCAACTATAAAGTGGTGGACCCACGTTTTATCCATCGTAACAAATCGGCACAGAAAATCAGTTGGATTCTTCTTCTTAAAACGGCACAAACATTTCTGAAAAACTCGGTTCCTCATTTGTTTGTGATCAGCATTTAACAATTGCGGCACCCAACTTGCACAACAAAGCTTTCTCTTATTAAAGTTCTACGTGTAAAATGTGCCGTACACTTTCTTCTTCTGAGATGCCTACAGCCTTAGCTATCTCATACATCTTTAATCGTCGATCATCTAGATGCAGATTGTGTATCTTCTCGATATTTTCTATATTAATTACAGTTTTTGGCCATCCTTTCAAGTGCATCATCTTCAATCGATGTACGGACCACGTTTAAACTCAGCTGACCATTTTATTACTGTTGATAACGATGGTGCAGACTCCTTATACACTTTCACCAACTTTGGATGAATTTCTGTTGGCAATAAAGCAACCAAAACGAAGAATTTTATGACGGAATGATATTCAAGTTTATTCATTTTTATAAAAACAGTATTTGTTGACCGTTGACGAATTATTTTATGAAGAAATTTGGTGAGGATCGGTCAAGAAAGAAACATTTATGCCAATTTTCGTTAGTTTCCTGCGTTTATCAAGGCTTTAATATATAGATAGTCCGTGAAGATGTGGAGAAAGAATTTTTAAAACATACACATTTATTATATCGCAGAAACATAAAAAAGAAAATTAAAGTTACTATTTTATGTTCCTGCGATGTAACTAATATGTATGTTTAAAAATTCTTTCCCCATATCTTCATGACTATCTATATATATATTAAAGCCTTGATAAAGACAGGAAACTCTATCGAAACATTGGCATAAATGAATGTTTCTTTGCTGACTGATTCTCACTAAATTTCTTCATAACTTCATCTAGTCAAAAACACACACAACACGCTTACTTTAAACAGCCGTATAAAACAAACTATTTGTCTGATCAAATTCATATTTGGTTATTTATTTTTGCAACAAGTGTGGCAACATAAAAAAAAAAACAGTAATTTCATTTGGAGCAGTGCCATCTATGGGCTAGGCGGAGAACTTTTCACCTGGCCCCCCCTAGTACATTTATGGTCTAATTTAATGTGTGACCAAAATTCCGGAATTACAGCAGTAACAATAACAACTGATTGATTTAATTATGTCGATTAAATTGTGAAAATTAATTTAAAATAAAATAAAAAATTTGTCAACTATTCTGGGACTAATAATATTAATTTATTTGGCCAGAAACATAACAAACAAAGTTACTGAAACCAATTTTCCCAATTCTATTTTAAGATAATATGAAAATTGAAATTATACTAATTACCAACTTCCTCTTAAAGAAAATAAATAAATAACTTCCTATTATTTTTCCATGTTAATAAATGAAAATAAAGTGGATAAGAATTTATGATAGTCTAGTGAAAGCATGGAAGTAAGATTGTTGCTACACACGGTTCCTCTTTATCTCTGGTTTGGTTTTTATATAATTAACTGAAAACTGGTTAATAATTTTATTTATAAAATAAAGAAAATAAAATATAAATAAAAAAATTAAAGGGATAAAAAATATAGAGTTAAGAAGTGTTTACAGTCTATATTATATAGGTGCTAGCAATCCATCAATGTCTAAACTGAAATATGAACCATAGCAAGTTTTTGATAAGTTTAAGAAGTAAAAACCCAGTGGCGCGGTCAATATCCATTATTTAAGTAGATCAAAATACAGAAAATGCTAATTCCATTAACATTTAATAATGTTCGTTGTTAATTTAGGATAAATATTTTTTTTTTTTTTTAAAAAAAAAACGTCATTCAATAAGAAAGAGATAAATGGTTATAGTTTTAATATGGTGTATTAAAAATAATATCACAAATTAATTATTACTTTCTCTTACTCCTAATAATGAGAGAGTAATGCGATCGTTTTTATTTTAGAAATAAGAATTTTCACCGGAAATACATGTTCTGAGGTCTCCTGAGATCGAAAAAAATTGTTTTTCGCCGCATCACTACTTGGCCATGTTGCTATGTTGGTATAAGGTGGTACTAGTTTCCCCCACCACCTCTATATTTATATTGGGACAAATGGGTAAAAATTTGAAATTTACAGAAAATCTGTCATTTTAATTGTATTAACAGTATTAGGAGAGAGTCGTATGAGTGTTTCACACCAGTTTTTTTTTTTGTAGCATAATCCCATAATATTGTAAAGACAGCCAGTGGTGCCATCTAGGAGAGGAAGTAGGAACCTCAAGCTCTCTTAGTGGCCGCTAGGAAGCGCTGGCGACGCGCTCTAGTTATTTTCTGGAAGGATTGAGAAGATGCTAGAAGATTCTCCACCGGTATAAATAATGGGACCGCAGAGAGTTTTCTAGTTAGAACGAAGTGTACGTTTGTGGAAAGTGTATAAAAAGTGAACTTTTGTGGTTTAAACTATGAATTAATTATTATTAAGTGTTGAATTTTGTAATTTATTGTGTATAATAATAAATTGGTGTTACCCAGTAAAAATAAGGATTAAACAATTTTACTTTTCGTGAGAAAATAAGGATTAAAGCAGGCTTGAAGCAAAGCTACTTATTGCTTTACAGTAATAGTGGCCAATCTGAACCATTTAAAATTTCCAACATTTTAACCTGTTACAAACGAAGTGTAGTTTGTGGAAAGTGTATAAAAAGTGAACAAAGTGAACTTTTGTGGTGTAAACTGTGAGGTAATTATTATTAAGTGTTGTATTTTGTAATTTATTGTGTATAACAATAAATTGGTGTTTTCTTTATTGTAGTTTAGAGTATTTTATCTATACTAACCCGCTTAAACCTAGTTGCTAGTTTAGAGGGGAAAACGTTACAATATCCTTTAAACTCATGTCCCAGTTCAGTTTTAAGTGCTGAGAGTAAAAAATTCTTTATCTCCAACTGCAAGACAATTTCTTTGCGCATTTGTCATCAGTTCTTCTTCATTACTTTCAAACTTGACGCCACGAAATTGACTCTTTAAGGGGTACGAAAAGAAATCCGATGGTGCAAGATGAAGGTCTGGTTGAGGCAGAACTTCTCAGACTAATTTTTCAATAATTTCAAACGTTGATTGCACAGTATCTCGTCTGTGAGCGTTGTGCTGGAGTAAAAATACTTTTTTTCCCAGTGCAATACGACTTTTTCAGGAACTCAATGCTTTTCCTTTGTCTAATCTATTTATCGAAAAATCCTCTGTCATCTTTTGCACGACCGTTAAAAATGAAATTGATGTGTTTAAAGTGGTAATATGATAGTTATATAAAAAAAATACAAATCACACTTGTTAAGCTGCTTTTGCTACTTTTAGCTATAAGTTCTTAATATTCACACAACTTATAATTTACTGTAAGCATTCGGGAGTAAATTTCCAATGGTTTCATCCTCTCAAGACATCCGTAACCATATCAAAGAACGCTTTTTTCAAAGTAAATTACATAATTTATGAATTTTGGAAGAACTCAATGCTTAAGAAATACAAAGACTTGAACATGGCCACACATACATCTTCATTCGTCAAAGAAACTCGTTATAATGAAGAGGTAAAGTTAGTTTGTAAGTGAACACAATCTAATGCCTCAAAGGCTTTAGCACCATTAATTACGGTTAATTAGGTTTATAAACATAAGACTCTTATAAAACACTCTTAGTCTATTCCAAAACTAAATTATAAATCTTTAATTTTCGTACAATTATTACAGCTATTACTACAGAAAGAGTTTTCTTTTTGATTTTTATTTTTTATTTTTCACACACCGACATAATGAAAATTTCTATCTTCCGTCTAGTAGATTTCCATTTTGGAAAATATTCTTTCCACTATGACTATTATGACCTGGGTAATAAACACAAAATCTCTTTATTGCTCTGGAAATTCTGTTTCCATTTTTGAAAATATACTTTTCCCACTTTTCTAAAGCCTTCTTTTTTTTTTTAATTCCCTTCTGAAGATTTTGAAGCTACCCCAAGCGTCCATTCGGGACAACGGGATTTGAAGCTTGGAATCGGGATAATTCCGGTTAATCCGCATGTCTGACAACCCTACTTCCTCTAGGGTCAAGGCGGCAAAGCACTGAATTACTCTCTTTTGAGCTCTCGAAACACTTCACACGTTAATCCTGTATTCTGCCAGAGAATATTCAATAACTGAGACGAGAATGAACATATGCAAAATAAAATGCTTTTAGTACAGCCCTATCCACACATACAACTGCTCGCGAAATAACCTTTAAGTCATTGCCAACTTTTATGCAGTCCATACTAACTAAGTCCTCAAAAGTTTAACAATTTGTGAATGAAAAATTTTATAGCCAAACTAAGAAAATTTATAATTAGTATGGAATGTATCTCCTGGATTTTATCATAATCATGAGTTTATTGACAAATACACTAGTCATAAGAACCTTATGTGGTTGAAAATTTTATTAATGTGTAATAATAGATTACCTAAAATTTGTTTTAATAAAATGTTATCCGTACATGAATCCTCCTCTAATGTAATCAAATATAATTGGGCCAGTCAATTAGAAAACATAATATCTGATTTGGGTTATGGCTGGTTGTGGGCTGAGCAAGATCCCCATTTAGGTTGAAACACAAAAAAGAATTGTTAAATAAATATAAAAAAATGCTATATGAACAAGATGTAAATAGAGCGCTTTGCTCGCAGTACAATGTTTTGTACAAAAATCTGTTTTGTAAAAATTCAGTTCAGCCGTATTTGACATTAGATTTACCTATAGACAGGATAAGATTATTAAGCCAAATCAGAGTTTCTCCCAGCAAACAAATAACTTTGTACTTCAGTAAAGCCATCCATAGAATTAATACTGAAAACTATTGCCCTTTATGTTTAAATAATTCACTTGATGATTTATATCATATATTTTTCGTTTGTCCATTTTATTTAGGACCAAGAAGTAAATATCTAAGTGTATACAAGCAAGATATCTGTATTGCATTAAATCCAAAACACACCAACCAGGTTGTAAATCTCTATTATTTTCTAGCTAAAGTTCTAAGTATTAGATTAGCTTGGTCCAGTGTTAAGTGGTATTTATATAAATATTTGTCTGATTTAAATAATTTTTTATTTTTTTTACATATTACTTCTGACGTTCCAACCTTCCATAGTTTGATTACTGTAAGTTCTTAGCTTTGATTTTAATTTATCATTGTTACTTATGATCAGTATTAGTTGTTTGCTAGTAGTTAGTAATTTGATTGCTAAGCTATTTTCTAGTATGTGTACTTTTTTTTTTTTTTTTTAAGTAATTATTTTTTGTAACTTCAAACCAAACCCTCTGCATTTTACTTATGTAAAAATCAGAAATAAATAATAATAAATAATAATAATAACATTAAGAACCTTATTTATTTCATTAGTATTTACCAGTATGCCATGGAATGGAGGAAGATGAGATTAAAATGTTCAAATTATCAGCGAACATAAACACTTTTATACCGTCCAATACAAAAGGAAGATCATTTACAGCTATTAAAAATAAAAAGGGTCTAAGAATTGACTCCTGGGGAACTCCATGACGAACTTCAATTAACTACATGGGAATATCGTGAGCTAAAGTACACTGGTTGGAGGCGCTTACAGAAGTAAAATTTCCGAAAAGAAACAATATCATTCGAAAAACTGTAAGGGGATCCAAATCATCATATTTCGTGAGAATCCGAAGAACCTAGTTACTCGCTACCTAGGCCAGACCCGGGAGGGAGATTCTATATATATATGCTAGATCTAAGAAGAACAGTTTAATACAGCCTTCGACATCAGTCATTCTACTTTCTAATCTTCTTCAGCCAGTCTGTCTCTCTCTTAATTATTCTCTCACTATCTTATTCTCCAACTTCTATTAACAGTGTAAAGTCCTTACATTCTGTGTTTCCTATTCATCATACAGTGTTCAGCATATCTAACCAGTTTATTTCTTAACATTCCTAATTCTCTCCTTCTCACATCCATTACAAAACCACGAAAGCTTTAATTTATTAAAAAAAATTATGTAAACATCTAACTCCCTACCGCTCCTTATCAGATCTTGAGGAAGGACACCAAAGGTGTCCGAAACGTCGATAACAAACTTTTAAACTCGATAAGTTTTTTTTCTTTGGCCCCAGCCAACCAACATTTCGTTGTCGTTTTATTTAGAAAATGGTTATATATTTATTCGTAATATGAAATATTTGTTATTATTTAATTTATAACATGGGATATTCGGTCTACCTGGTAGTGTAAGCGAAGTCAGTTAGACAATAATGAAGGAGATAACATTGGAGGCGTAATAAGAAGCCTAGTGATTAGACGAATGGTATGGACTAGAACGTTTTGGAATAAACAGATATTAAATGTGAAGTTAGTTGGTCAGCTTAAGCCACAACTCCCCCCTAGTGGACCCAGTGGGTCAATTGTGTGGCATCCACTTATTTAGATTACATTCTCCAATCCTGTCTTCTTAATTAGATTGGCTACTGGAGGATTACTTCCGTGTAAACTTTCTATGAATGAGTTTTTATTTTTTTAGAAAAAAAAAGAAGTAGAAGTACAACAAACTATTCTGGAAATGGTAGATTAAATCAGCACTTGGAATATTCATAAATCCGCTTATTGAATTCGTCATTCAATAAGTAACAGACGAATCGCCTTAGCCCAGAAACGGTCTGTTTAATCAATACAATAGTTTCAGTGCGTCAAGTTGATATCCTTGTACTTAATTTCTCATCAGCTGCTCGAAAGTATTTGGTAAGCATAACCTTAAATGTTCCGTAAATGCGGCAAGTCCGCTCGAGTATTGCATCTCGGAAGAACAACGCTCAGTGATTAGATTTTTAGTTGCTTAGGGTATCAAAGGTAGTGAAATGCCACGAAAGAATGTTGAAAATGTACATGAATAATGTTTGAACCGTTCGAACGTTTACAAATGGGTAGAACAGTTTAAAAGCGGCCGTGTAAGTGGCTGTGACGAGTAACGAAGTGGACGACCAGTTGAAGTTGCATCTTCCACCCCTGAATCTCCCATTAATGCCTTAATTCAGGACAACAGGCATATTACTGTTGAACTGACAGCTGGAGAAGTGCACGCGAGTGTTGCAACTGTCCATAACATTAATCAGAATAAGCTGCAGAATAAAAAATCTGGTGTGAAACACTCACACAACTTTCTCTTACTCCTTCCTTCAAAATTATAATTGACAAAGGTTATAGTTGTGTACCAAATATACCGAAATTCGTCGAAAACTGAAAAAACTGTACAGTAAAAGCACACTTCCGGCTTACTAATTCTCTTAAATCTTGGAATTTAGGACATCTATTTATTTCTAATTAATTTTCTTTGGATGATAGAACTGAATAATCAACTATGATACCACTTCAGAGGAAGCTCTAACCCCACCCCTCCCCTAAAAGTGCCCTTAAATGAATTTTCCCAGAGAAATGATTTAAATAGAAGTTATAGATCTTTGTATGCTTAGTTTATATACGGAGTTTTAAGAAAATCGTTGGAGCCATTTTTGAGAAAATCGCGAAAAAGTGAAAAAATTATTTAGTAAACTGTTAAAACAAACGCACTTCCGTTATCCGATTTTTTTCAAACTCGGAATTTCAACAACATATTTAATTCTAATTAACATTATTTAGATGACAGAATTGTCTAATAAACTGAAATAGCAGTTGAGATGAAAACCTAACCAACCCCTCCCCCAGAAGTGCCCTTAAATGATTTTTTCCGGAGAAATGTTTCAAATAAAAGTTGTAGCTCTTTATATGTGTACTTGATATACCAAGTTTGAAAGAAATCTTTGTTAGCGATTTTTGGAAATCCAAAAACGTAAAAAAAACCCACTAGTAAGGGGTACTTCGTTGAAGGGCATTTTGACAGATGACCCACTGTCGATCCCATGGTTATACGCAAACGGTAATATCAGTTTTAACTTTCTACTACGATTTTTCGTTTTGAGACTATGCTGTTCACTACACACACAACACAACACACCACACACACACACACACACACACACAGAGACCATTTGCTAAAAACACTTTTTTGTACTTAGGCGACCTCAAAACGGATATTTCCGGTGAAAACTCAATATCGAAAATTTACACGATTACAATACTTCCTCTTACTAGGAGTAAGAGAAAGTAAAAAACTTGTGCGAGATGGGTTCCAAGACAGCTTACGGACGTCCAAAAAGAAACCAAGTTTCAAATCAATCAACAGTTGAAAGAACGATGTTTAATTTTTTTTTTAAAAATTGAGTAGAATTGTAAGAGGCTATGAAACATGGATACACCATTTTGAGCCGGAGTCTAAGCGTCAAAGCCTTGAGTGGAAGCATACGGGTTTAAGCACTCGAAAAAAATTCAAGACCCACCCGTGTGCAGGTAAAGTCATGCTTATAGTATTCTGGGATTCGTAGGGACTTATTTATTGTGACTATCTTGAAGATCAAGGGACCATCAACAGCCAGTATTACAGTGATACGCTCAAAAACAAAGTAAGACCTGCCATTCGAACGAAACGTCGTGGACTCTTGACTAAAGGGGTGCTTCATGACAACGCTCGCCCACACACGGCTCAGTTAACTTAAGAAACACTTCAAAAAGTGGGGTGAGAGCCCGACTTCATCCCATCGGACTTCCATTTGTTTGGACCTCTAAAGAGGCTCTACGTTGTTAACATTTTCGATCCAATGAAGAAGTTAAAAATCAGGCGCAAGAGTGGCTTCGAGATCAACCCAAAGAATTTTATGCCACAGGCACACTCAAATTAGAAGAACAATGGGACAAGTGTATAAATGTTGCTGGAGACTATGTTGAAAAGTAGCCAAAGTTTTGTAATGTTTGAATAAATCGTTTTTGAGCTACAGCGATTTGTCTCGTTACTTACTGAATGACCCTCGTACATTTACATCTCCTACATCTGTTTGAAGAAATAAAACAAAGCTGTGAGAAGAAATCGGCAAAAACCATCATTACATCTAGCATGACAATCAAGTTTTAAAAACATGTTTAACGTTTAAGTATAATTTAAAAAAAAAAAAAGAAATAAAAAACCTGTCCAAAAGAAAAAGAAGAAAAAACAAGTTTATATGTTGAAATTAAAGTAAAAGTTGAAGGACAGCATTGCTTGTTTATATGTATGTATGTGCGTCTGGGTATATGCGTGTGCGTGTGTGAGTGTGTTCAAGTTAGACAGTTAGAACTGGGGAAAAAAGAAAGATTGAGAATGAGCAACGTGTAAGAAATCAAGTGTAAATCTGAGTATCTCACGTCAGCAGTTGGGATTAAATCAAGTAAAAGCTGACGAAGTGAGGTATGGCCTCACATATTTACCTTCTGGCTTCTTTCTGATTCCCTGCTCCGACATATTTGATTAGCTACCATTCTATCTATATGTTTAACCCCTCAATAGAACAAAAAAGAATTAAATAAATAAAATAAAAAGAAAAATTACTTTATTTACAAAAGAAAATAAACATGAAGGAAAAACAAAACAGAATAAAGATTTATTATAGACTAAGTAAAGGAAGTGGGGAGAAAAATTATTAAAAAAAATCTGGATAACATATTATTAGACGTTAAATAATTAATGTATTTATTAAAAAAAAAAAAAAATCTGGTGTGAAACACTCACACAACTTTCTCTTACTCCAGTTCTCAAAATTATTGACAAACTTTTATAGTTAGTATATCAAATTTAATAAAATTCATCGAAAACTGAAAAAAAACTGTCCAGTAAAAGAGCACTTCCGGTTTACTAATTTTCCTGAAACTCGGAATTTTGGCCATCTATTTATTTCTAATTAATTTATAGGAATGTATAATAGAGTTTGGATGATAGAATTGTATAATCAACTATGATAGCACTTTGGAGAAAAACATAACCCCAGCCCTCCCCCATAACTACCCCTAAATGAATTTTCCCAAAGAAATGTTTTAAATAAAAGTTGCAGTCCTTTGTATGTTTAGTTTATATAAGAAGTTTCAAGAAAATCGTCTGAGCCATTTTTGAGAAAATCGTGAAAAAGTGAAAAAATCATTTAGTAAAGTGGTAATGTAAACGCTTACATCCGTTATCCGATTTTCTTGAAACTCGGAATTTCAACAACATATTTAATTCTAATTAACATTATTTAGATGATGAAATTGTTTGTTCAATAAACTGAAATAGCACTTTAGATGAATGCTAACCCCATCCTTCCACAATAACACTGCCCTTAAATGAATTTTCCCAGAGAAACATCACAAATAAAAGTTGTAGCTCTTTGTATGTGTTTGAAGAAAATCGTCGGAGCGCTGTTTGTCCACTATTTCGGACCTAATGCAAAGTGCCCTTAACATGGTATATTGTTGGTCCCAGGATAGGGGTCTTTCTATTAATCCTACTAAGACCCAGGCAATTCTATTTACTCATAGAAGGAAGATAGTAGGTTTTACACCTCCTAGGTTGTTAGGTACTTCCATACAGGTTAGCAAATCAGTGAAGTTCCTTGGAGTAGTTCTCGATAGTAAATTGAACTGGTCGGAACATGTTAAGACACAACACCAAAAGGCGATAATCTCCTTTTGGCAATGTCGAAGAGTTGTAGGTAAGAATTGGGGGATCACTCCCAAGATGATGTTCTGGATTTATTGCATGGTCATTAAACCTAGATTGGTATATGGGGCTTTGGTGTGGTGGCGTCGCACTGAAACACGATCCGCTAGGCAGCTGTTGGAAGAAATCCAACGTTTGGCTTGTCTGGCGGTGACTGGTGCGTTTCGGACTACACCGACCGCATCTATGGAGACTTTGTTAGGGATTCCACCTCTCTTTGTGGAGGTGAAAAACCAGGCAATGAAAGCCTGTTATAGAATTAAACAGGCAGGTTTTTGGCAGGGTAAGCGATATGGTCATTCTACCATTAATCGTGAGATGCTTTTAAGGATTCCCATTACAGGTTTCCCTTCTGATAGGAATTTGAAGACTTTTGTCTTTGGTCATTCCTACAGGGTTTTGCCTTCTAGGGAAGATTGGTTAACCCTGGGTCCGTCTGGTTTGATTCCGGAGAACTATCTCCGATGCTACACGGACGGTTCCAGGATGGATGGTAGGTCTGGGGCTGCGTCTATTTTGAGACGGGAGATCATTTGGTAGCGCCTCTTGGTGAGTGGGCCACCGTTTTCCAGGCTGAGGTTTATGCAATTCTTTGCTGTATTTTGGATGAGAGAGTGCGTAACACTAATTTAAAAGGTGTTTGTATCTGCTCGGACAGCCAGGCTGCGTTGAAGGCAATTAATTCATGTGTCTTCACTTCCAGATTGGTGTTGGAATGTTCTAGAAGACTGGAAGATCTTTCTTCATTAAAGGATGTGCTTCTGGTCTGGGTTCCAGGTCATATGGGAATCTTTGGGAATGAGGAGGTGGATAGGTTTGCCAAATTAGGTGCCTCTCTCCCTTTCATTGGTCCAGAGCCTGCTATTGGTGTATCTTCTGGCACATGTTTGTCGGGCTTTCAGACGTGGATGACCTCACAGCACTCATCCTTATGGATGAGTGCAGTGGGTGGTCGGCAGTCTAAAATGCTCATTGGAGGCCCGAACGGAGCTTTGAGTAGCGGGGTCCGATGTCTTTCACGGACCTCCCTCAGACATCTGGTCGGATTCCTCACTGGGCATTGTGGTTTAAGGAGAATCTCACTGGGACTCGTGCCTGACCCCTTTTGTAGAGTTTGTGAGATTGAGGAGGAAACACCCATGCATCTGATGACGAATTGTTTGGGTTATGAGGAGATTAGGTTTAGGACCTTCGGCCGGAATAGGATATCGGTAGAGGATCTTAAGCTGTGTCCTTTTAAGGTTTTGGTCCGATTTGTTCGGTCTGTGGTGAAACTTAGATGGTTAAAACCTGGGCCTGGATTTTCATTCTAGTCCCAGTGGTTGTTACTCTTTTGGGGTAGCTATATGGGCCCTGGATAGCTATATGGGCCCTTTGGATAGCGTAGGGTTTGCCCTCCCCTTCTGCGAATAATAATAATAATAATAACAGATTTCATCCTTCTTTGAATCAATTTCACTGTCTCAGTTTCAGTGAAATTCAGAGAGTTTGAAATTAATTTACATCTGTCAGGCGTAAAAATAATCAGTGTATAAATCAATATATTAATAAGTGTCATTTCTAAACTGATTTTGCTCGGCAAAAATTCCGTGATATCCCACATCAATAAAACTAGATGAGCGAACGTTCGAAACCAGCCTGGGAATACAAAAGAAGCTGATTTTCATAGAAAAATATTTCTGAAATATACTAAAGTTTTGTCCTTCTTTTTAAACTTGAGCTTTATTGGCACCATGTAGATGGGAATCAAGCGTTTTCACCCAAAAAACATTTGCTGTTGAAAATATAATAATAATCGGAATACCCAGAGTTGTTTTTATAAATTAATGTTTTTATAGAAGGTACAAAGAATTATTAATAGATTTATCAAATAATGAGTAAAGTATTGCTTTTTTACACACGACTCCAATTTGGACCATACGAGTGCAACGAGAGTGTAAAAATTCTTTACACACGTGTTGATTATTGACTTCTCGAAGGTATTAGATTAGTTCATAAAGTTAAATTCGCAATCAATTTAAATTTAAATCTACATTACATTGCTTTTTAATTTATATGAAAGTAAAAGAAATATAAACAGATGCCAATAATAAGACTGTATTATAATTCAAGTCAAATACTTCCTCTCTTTATTGTTATGTATTCTCTTTTGTATATAATCTCAAATTCGTTGTTTGAGATTTGTTTTCGAGACGCATATTGCCGCTAGATATCAGCAGAGTTGCATAATATTACTTTTCTTCGCTTGTGAAAAAAAGAAGAATTAACGACTGGCTCTTACTTTCTGTCACTTGTAATTAAAATTAGAACATTAGTCATTAATTTTGACTTAATAATTGTTACATTATTACACGATTGCAGAAAAAAAATCAATTACTAATTAGCAATAAAACAAAAAATACTAATTTTCACAATGAAATTAAATTGTGGAATGTTTGAAGTTTGGGATAAATTTATATTGCTCTTTTTGTTAATTCTAGTAAATCGACTTAATACAGAACGGTTAAGCGACTGTCTCTGTTAGCTATGAGGTGAATTTATAGGGAACGTTTCAAATTATCGAAATTGAGTTTTTACTAGACATACATTTTTTTTTAAATAGAATATCAAGGAATCAAAAACCAAAGTAGATTATTGATTGTTTATATTTACCAGGATAACAATTTAACAATAAAATAATTGAAAACACTGGTAACTTTAACAAAATTATCTTCCATAAATGTTGATTAGAAAATCAAAACTGCCACCACGTTGTGTTTTCAGATGCAGTTTTACATAGTTCTGTCCTATACCGCCACTAGCCAGGAAAGCACAGCCTCCAGATCCGTCATGTTTTTGATCCCAAACTTCTATTCTTGTGATGTGTTGGTACGCTTGCATGTGTTTTGCTGGCCATTTAACATCTCGAGATTGTACTCTTAAGAAAGATGCGGGCATCTTTTCTCTTGTTGAATACAGTAGTCTAAAAAAAAAAAATAATAATAATAAATAATTTATTTGAGGTAATTTTAAAAATGTAACGTTAGATAATTTCCTTTAGACAACTTAGAATGTATTGTTATACACCGTAAAAACAGTAAACTAAGGCCCAGCTTATAATCATCTTAAGAATATCTATGTTAAACAAACACTTTCCTATAATTTTTAAGTAATGCTTCCGACGCTACAATAAATAAAGACGCTACAATACCCTCACCAGGCAACTAAAAACTGCCCTAGCGAAATTTCGAGCGTACAGACATAACGACAACACAGCGTCATTGATAGCAGAAAACCAATCTCTCTGGGATTGCGACAAGTCGGATACTTTTAGTAACAATATCCCCCATATATAAGGGCGACAACAAATAGGCCAAATCGGGCAAAAGAAAAGATAAATATGTTTTTCACATTTCAACACACTATTTACACCATATGCAGATATCACTGATCATGACGATTCCCACAGAATACACCATTCCTCTACAGCTTTTTCTCCTTCTCCTAAAGCTTGTTACCTTCCTCATACTTATTGTTCGGTCGGCTCCCTTTGAGGGATTAACTCTGCCTCGATATTTTACTTGGTAATTTTCCCACGCCTGCCTCTCTTACGCGCCTACTCCGCCCGTACGTGCGTACGCGTTAATCCGCTTGCCTTTGAAATAATTTCATCGCCCGCATATTTCCCACGCTTCCCCGCATTTTCCCTCTCTCTCTGTTTTTGGTGGTGGGATTGCCGGCACCTTTCATCTTCGGACTGCGCGCGTTATTTCCGTTTCCCTTACCCTTCAAACCTTCTGTATTCCTCCAAAACTTAACTCACTTCTCTTCTGTACAGCGTCTGGTCAACAGTGTATTGTGCCGTTCTCTTCTCTGTCGTCCGTCTAGTTGACCTCAGTTACCGCTTCTTCTTCTGTGGTGTAGTGTTCATTTCGCCTGGTAAACTTGCTCCTTATACCTCGCCTAGTGAATGTGTAGTTGCCACTTCCTTCTAGTGCCAGTGCTTTTACTTCACCTTAATCACTTATTCGCCGTATTCGCGCCTTCGTGTTCAAATTAATTATTTACTGTCTTCGTGAGGCGCAAGAATCTTCTTTCCTCGCCACCAGTGAGGAATCACTCACCTTCCGCACCTGGGTTCTTCTAGTACCATCAGCCACTTCACCCGCTTCCACGAAGCACTCCAACCCCCCTTCCTTTCTCCTCAAATCTTTCTTTCGCCAAATTACACACATACATACGCACACCTGCACTCACACTGATTCACACACACCCACTTCCTCCTTCTTCAGTCCGCCTATCACTTCAGCGTCACGCCCTCAACTCATCACTCACCGTCAGCGAAGGGTAAGTCTCATTTTCATTTCTTTGCACTGTTTTTTTCATTCCGCTTCTTGGCGTACGTTCGCCATCGCACCTTGGGTGTCTGCCGCGCAGACACTTATAATACAATTCCTCAACTCCTTAAAATCTCTTACTGTTCTATTAGCTTTTTTCTATTAATAGGAAAGGTATTAAAAAAAAGCTTCTTCTTCTAACACTTATATTCTATTCTTGATTCTCAAAACAAATTGTCCCATCATCAGTTCCGTTTCCGCAGCATTCATTCCACTATTGATCATTGTCATTGTTTAGTAGATCTCATGTCCTCTTCTCTTGAACGAAAGCTGTATTGCTTGGTTGCCTTTGTCGACATTGTGCAAGCATTTGATCATTTTTGTCATCCTGGTTTATTCTGGATACTCAAAAATGTTTCACCCCACATATACTAATTAACCCTTGTCATATCTTGCAATCGATACTTCTACATAATTCATGGAACAAACATTCTTCTTTTCATCCTATGAAGGTTGGATTTTCTAAGGGTTGTGTTACCGAATATAATTACAGAGTTAAGAAAACTAGGTGTTTCATAGTCCATTGATGGATGGATTTTCTCTGTGCTCGGTTCAGTAAAGGTAAAAAGGTAAAAGTTAAAATACTCTTTTTAGATTCTGAGTATATTAGACAATAATTACAAATATTAATAAAATAATTTACTGGGAGTTTGGTGAATGAATTGATATTTTAATGAAGCAAGCTTTTGTAAATTAAAAGTAATGTTAACTTTACGCATCAGCTTGAGAGGGCGGATCAGTTGGTTGGGGAGGGATCATCATTACCATTTTATGGTCCTGAACCAGCCCTTGCCGTCACAAAGAAGTTTCGTGACAAACAGATCAGACTTTGGGAGAAATGCTGGGGGGGCACACAGGGGAGTCTCCAAGCTAAAAATTTATAAAAGGAATCAAGCAGGGAGTTTCGGATTACCTTCTGTTCCTTATAGGACAGGTCTGAGGACCTTGGTGGGAGTAGTGACTGGACACACTTGGTTGTCTAGTAACTTGTTTAACTTAGGGAGGACGTCTAGTCCCATTTGTCAGAATTGCGACGACGGAGTCAGGGAATGACATATCACTATTTATGTCAGTGTCCCCGTTTCGCTGGTACTAGGTTTTGCGTATTTGGGAGGGCACCACTCTCGCAGGATTGCCTGGGCGAGTTGGAGTTTAAGGATATCTTGGGATATTGTAGACTGACCGGTATTAACTAAGGGGATGATATGGGGGGCATCGGGGGGATAAAAGCCACATAGGCTTAGGTCCCACGCCATCAGGCATCCGGCATAATAATAATTACGCATCAGCTAAACAGATAAAATATCAACCGGTTATAAACACTTCAATCGAAAATTTCTCCCGCATTGTAAATGCTTCGTGCCAGTTACCTAATTATAGATAAAGACCTCCAAATTCCTTGTGAATAAAATATGCTAAATCTCATTAAAATCAATTACACAAAAAAGTTATCAACACACCCTAACACTTTAGCACTAACTAAAACACAACCACAGTTCGTTCCTATCGAAGGCGACTGAAGCACCGTTGGCCCAGCACTCACCCTGATGACTATCAAGTGGCCATCGCTGCATACACCATTTATCGCGTAGTATCTAGGATTAAGAAATTTGACGCGAATACTATACATTCTCTAGTACCATTGTAAATACATATATGAACTAAAAGGATAGCCGATACGATAAAAGAATATAATTAAAAAAATTCAACTTGGATATTCTGTTAAGATAGCAGAACATCATATCTGACAGGATAATTTTTATTTTATCTCTGCATTAGTATATTTTTTTTTATTCCTCTTTCAATTTTTCACAACCTACTAAAAGGAATTCCAGTGAATTTTTGTTTAAGGCATAATCTTTAAAGAGAAACCTAACTTCATCTCCCTCTCTCTCACTTAAAAGCCACCCTTAAATACATTTTTTTGTGTATTTCCTTTTATAATTATTGGGTATAATAAAATTGAAAGAAATCGTTACATCTATTTGGGAGAAATTGGAAGAAAATGAAACATTTATTCAGTAAAGTGGTCGTTTTTGAACGACCCGAAATATATCTCAGAAATATATTTCCAGATACAAACTCACTGCCTTACTGCCTCTTCTAGCGATAAATTAAAACAAAAATTGCTGCGACATTAATGGAAATAATAAACAAGGAAAATTAATTAAATCACTTACGTATCTCCCAATTGTCTACGACCCTGAAGCAAATCATGTGTTGGCCCTGATCCGCATGCAGTTTTTGGATATGCCCACGATGTGGCAGAAATGGCAAATATCAGCAAAACCACTATTTTGATGTGCATTGTTTTATAAATTTCCGTATCAAACTGCATATACAGTTCTTTTGTATATATACAGTTGTTCTTCAATTTATCTTGAAAACTTTTAAAACACTTGAAAGATAAAATTCTAATTTAATGTTAATTCAATTACATTTTGATAATTGCAATAATTCTCACGATTTTTAAGATAAGATATGGGGATTCACGAGAGCAAGTCTGCCTGTTTACTGTGTTTGTTTTGGCCATGGTTTTTTAATATTTTAGCGCTATCTGTAATTTATCATTCATTTGTCCTATTTCCCTTTGTATTATTTACTCGGATTTTTTTTAAATTATTTTTTTCTTTTAATCCTAGTATGAGGAAGTATTGTAATCGTGTCAAATTTTCGTTATTGAATTTCACCGGAAATATCCGTTTTGAGTTTCCATAAGTCCAAAAAAGTTGTTGGACATTGATCTGTGTGTGTTATGTATGAACAGCATAGCTCAAAAATGAAAAATCGAACAAAATTCAAACTTGATATTCTGTTTAGGTATCACTATGGTAGCCTCAGTAAGTTACCTGTCAAAATTCCTCAATTGGAATAATTTTTTCATTTTTTTGCGATTTTTTTTAAAAATTGCTCCAAACATTTTTCTTAAAATTTGGCATATCAACTACAAACACAATGAGCTACAATTTTTATCAAAACATTTCTTCGGGAAAATGCATTTAAGGGCACTTTTGGGGTGAAATGGGGGGGGTCAAGTTTTCTTCTAAATTGCTATTTCAGTTTATTACACAATTCTATTATCTAAATAATATTAATTAGAATTTTATATATATTGTTGAAATACCGAGTTTGAAGAGAATCAGATGACCGGAAGTGCGTCTTTTCTGAATAGTATTTTCAGTATACCGCGATTTTATCCATACCGGCTCCAACGATTTTCTTTAAACTATGCATGTGAATTAAACATATAATGAGCTACAACTTTTATTTGAAACATTTCTCCGGATAAACTCATTTAAGGAGGCTTTTGAGATAGGGGTAGGGTTATGTTTGCCTCTAAGGTGCTACCTTAGTAGATTATACAATTCTACCCTCTAGAAAAATTAATTAGAATTAATGACTTTTCTTTAAAACTCCTGTGGCCATTGCCATATAAACATATTATTTTAATTAGAATTAAATGATTTCCAAAATTTCAAGTTCTAAAAAAAATTAGTTAACCGGATGTGCGTTTTTACTGATTAGTTTTATCAGTTTTCGCGATTTTTCCATAAAAAAACCTTTACGGGTCACATTAAATTTGGTACACTAACTATAAAATTTGTGAATTAAAATTTAGAAAACTGAAGTAAGAGAAAGTTGTGTGAGTGTTTCACACAGATTTTTTTACATATGAAGCCCGCTAACATATATAAACAAAGTAGCCGTATTTTTCAGCCTTAATCTGGCATAAAGGGAATCTGTGTTTCCACATACATGTCTCTCCAGGAAAGTAGTTTTCTAAAGGCAGAGCTTTTCAACCGGAGACCATATAGCTCTCAGAGGGCCCAAGAATATTTCAAGGGTCCCATAGAACAAAGTAATATTTGCAGTGAATCAAAACAGAGGAAACTGAAAGGAAAAACGTAAAAATATTATGCAGCAGTGAATATGCCTTAAAGCACTGGAAGCTGTCGCTGCAAAATTCGACTGCCACGTGAATATTCTTCAATTAGGCGCTTGTACAAAGCGCACCCAGCCCTAATTATAAGAATATTTCTAATGATATTCTTAATAAAATAATAAAGTTAAGATCGACTAGGCAGATTGGTAATAAAGGAAATTATTTCTCCTATGCTCATTTCAAGTATGAAAAAGATGAATACATGTTCAAATGGAATTCAATTATTTGTAAATTATCATGTTTAAATTTTATTATAAATTCTTCACTTTTTATTTCTGATTATATATGAGAAAATTTCGATAAATAGATAAAACAGAAATAAACTATTGGGTAACGTGAAGTAAATAACCTATGGACGACATTCTTTTATCTGCAACATTCACAATACTAATCGACCAGTTGGCCTCAAAGTATTATCATTAAATGCATTAAATAGGCATAATGGCCTGTATTCTTACGTACATAAGAGGGAACCAAATATTATTTTGAATTTGATGTTAAGCCTAATGTCAACGAACACCTGGAAACTCATAACTATATAGTAATAAAATCAACTTTCCAGCGTAAATATATATATATATCAAATAAAAATTATAGGCCTAATATACAATGTAGTTAGCATCATTAAATTAAAACTTATTAGTCGCATTTGGATTCTTAAACGGAATATTCAGTTCGAACTTTCTGCAGGAAAAATGATTGTTGAATTGTTTCATTTTATTTTTTTTACTTTTTGGGGAGAAATTTTATGACTCAATTACACGTACACACACACCACACACACACACACACACACACACACACACAACGCAATTTATAAAAACCTCTTTTCTCCGACCCGGGGGACTTCAAAACATAATATATTTTCTGGTGAATACAGAATTTCGAAAATTCGCCTCCATCCCAACATTTCCCACCTTCATCCTTATAGGAAATACAACAAAGAAAAAATCGAAAAGAAAGGTAGTCCGAGATAGTAATAAAAATAATCAATAAGGAAAAACCAAAATTAAACCACTTACTTGCCGCCATGATGCCTAATCCCAGAATCAAATCATGACAAGGCCCTGATCTGCATGGGTTTTTGGATATGCCCACGATGTGGGCAAAAGAACTATTTCGATGTCCTTTGGCAAGTTGCCATATCAAAGAAATGTATACAGTTCTTGTAAATCTATTTCTGCAGTTTATTTCAATTTGTTTCAATATTTTTAAAATACTTGGTAAATAAAATTTATATGTTTATTCAATTGAATTTTAATAATTCTTACAATATTTGGCATATGATGTAGATTTTTCCTGAAGAAGCCTGCCAATTCCGTTATTATGTAATGGTGCTTTGGTTATCTGGTTCTCAGTAGTGGGGGAAATCACTTATACGGTGATGAGGTCACATCTTTATTATAAGTACTATAAATAATAATCATTTTGTTTAATTTCTTTTTTTTTATATATTTGATTGGTATTATTGCTTTCTTTTCCTCCTAGTATGAGGAAGTATTGTAATCGTGCCAAATTTTCGATATCGAGCATTCACCAGAAATATCCGTTTTGAGGTCCCCTGAGTCCAAAAAATGTTTTAGAAAGTTGTCTGTTTTGTGTGTGTGTATGTAAACAGCATAGTCGAAAAACGAAAAATTGTAGATAGTTTAAACTTGACATTCCGTTCAGATATCACCATGGGATCCACAGTAAGTCTCTTCAAAATTCCTCAAATGGATTTACGATTAAAGTCGTAAACTGAATGTTCAGTAAACTGAATGTTTTTGTTCAGTTTCTTGCACTTTTTTAAAAAATGGCTTAGAAGGATTTTTTCAAAATTTTTATCCCAACTACACGTGGAATGATCTAAAACTTTTATTTCAAACATTTCTCTGGGAAATTTTATTCAAGGGCACTTTTAAAGGGGTTAGGTTTTTGCTCTTAAGTGCTATTTTGATTTACTATACAATTCCGTCATCTAAATAATACTAATAAAAATTAAATGTGTTGTAGAAATTCCGAGTTTAAAAAAAAATCAGATGACCGGAAGTGCGTTTTTACTGGCGTGTATATATTAGTTTCCTGGTATTTTCTCGAAAACGGCTTCAACGATTTTCTTTAAACTAGACATGTAAACTACACATATAAAGGGCTACAACTTTTATTTGTAATATTTCTCCTGATAAAGTCATTTAAGGGGGTTTTTGGTGAAGGGTAGGGTTATGCTTTTCTCTAATGTGCTATACAATTTTGATTATACAATTCAACTATCCAAAAAAAATTAATTAGAAATAAATCAATGGCCGAAATTCCGAGTTTCAAGAAAATTAATAGACCGGAAGTGCGCCTTTACTGAACAGTTTTTTTCGTTGGTCTCTTCAAAATCACGAATCACTTTAGATCTCTTTAAAATTTTTCAATCATAATTTCGAAACCTGGCGTAAGAGAAAGCTGTATGAGTGTTTTGCACCAGATTTTTATTTTTAATCTTCAATTGTATATATCTTCATTTATTCCTCTCACGGCTAGGTGTTATTTACTCGGAATCTTTTTATCTTAAGCATGATAACCTATATGTATATATATATAAAATAGGTCTAATTTTCCACCACAATTTGCCAAGAAGAAAAACTGTACTGCTATTTTCAGTCTAGAAGGTATTCCTAGTAAGAAATTGAGTTTTTCTGAGCTCCACCGCATTTGACCTCAACACCACATTTGAAATCATAGTTCAGAATTTATTAAATGAAATTAATCACTATAGTTTTCTAATTGCTTGTTTTCATCTTCTACTTCTCTGAGCGGGTATCTTTACTCTGATGAAATACGTACGTCACTGGTGACTGTGGATGCCTCTACCTTCATTAAATTATCAATCTACCTATTGAAAAATTATTAAACAAATAATCAGGTTTTTTTTTTCTTTCGAGATTCTTTTTATATTGAAATATCTAACAGATCCAGTTTATCTAAAAGGATTGGTTTTTTTCCACTCGACACCTAGTGAGAGTGTTTTATACGAGGGCAGAGAGAGTGTGAAAATTCTTTGATTATAAAATTTCTTCTGCAACCACATTAAATTGGTTCAGAATTTATATGAAATTAAAAAAAAAAAATATAAGAATTAGCAAATACAAAGAATGTATTTTAATTCAAGTCAAATACTCCCACTCTTAATTGTTATATTCTCTTTTGTATATAACCTCAAATTCGTTGTTTGAAATTTGTTGGAATGGTGTATTGCCGCTAGATATTGGGCTAGCTAGAGTTGAATAATATTAATTTCTTCTGTTGTGAAAAAAGAAAAAGACTGACTTTTACTTTCTGTCACTTGTGATTAAAAGTAGAACATTAGTCACTATTTTTCTGATTTAATAATTTTTACATTATTACACGATTGCAGAAAAAAATCTATTATCTAATTGCTAATTAGCAATGAAATTAAATCGTGAATTTAATCTGTATCTGATCTACCTGTAAATTCAAGTAGATCGACTTGAGATAGTACGGTTCAAAGATTGTCAGACTTTTTCTTTTAGCTATAAGATGAATTTATCGCAAACGTTTAAAATTATCGAAATTGTGTTTTCACTAGGCATACATTTTATTAAATAGAATATCAGGGAATCGAAAAAACAAAGTAGAATATTGATTGTTTATATTTATCAGTATAATATTTTAACAATAAAATAATTGAAAACACTGGAAACTTGAACAATATTATTTTCCATAAATGTTGATTAGAAAATCAAAACTGCCACCACGTTGTGTTTTCAGATGAAGTTTTACAAACGACTGTCCGACACCGCCATTAGCCAAGAAAGCACAGCCTCCAGATCCGTCATGTTTTTGATCCAAAACTTCTACTCTTGTGATGTGTTCGTATGCTTGCATGTGTTTCGCTGGCCATTCAACATCTCGAGATTTTACTCTTAGAAAAGATTTGGGCATCTTTTCTCTTGTTGTAAAAATGAGTCTAAAAAAAACACATAATAATAATAAATAATTCATTTGAGGTAATTTTAAAAATGTTAGCTAATTTCTTAAAGACAACCTAAAAATTGATAATCTATAAACTGTAAAAAAAAGCAGAACTTTCAGTAAACTGGAGTCCAGGTTAAAATGATCTTAAGCATATTATGTTAAATAAACTTGCGTTTACCTATTATTTTTTAAGAAACGCTTCCGACAAAAGTGGTTATAATACTCTCACCAAACAACTAGTTACCGCCCTAGCGAAATTCGAGTGTGCACACATAACGAAAATGCCGCGTCATTGGCAACACAAAACCATTCTCTCTGTGATTGCAACAAGACGGTTACTTTCTATTCATTAATAATATTCCTCTTACACAAGGACGACAGCAAAGTCTAAATGTAACAAGGAAAAGATGAAACTTGTTTTTCGGATCATCTCAACACAATATTTATGCCACTGATCATGACCATTCCTGCAGAATATATCATTCTCTACAGCTTTTTCTCCGTCTCTTAAAACACTTAGACCTTTCGAAGTTTTAAGCATCTTCGCTTAAGAAAAACTCCAGACTTTTAAGTAGTATCATTGGGTATCTTGACCCACCTCCCCAAAATAGCTTAGTCTTCAATACTTCTATATATTTTAAACTATCTACTTCTCTATCCAGTAGCAATTTTCTATTGTTAAAATAATTTCTAATCACATTATAATCTCTTACTCTTCCACTAGCCTTTTCCAAATAATTGGAAAGCGATTAGAAAAGCTTATTCTGCTACACCCTATATCCTATCCTTGATTCTCAAAACAAACTGTCCCATCATCAGTTCAGTTTCGCGGCATTCATTCCGCACTTCATCATTGTCATTATTTGTAGACCTGATGGCCTTTTCTCATGAACGTAAGCTGTACTACTCGGATGCCTTTCTCGACACTGTGCGAGCCTGTGATCATTTTTGGCATTCTGGTTTATTGTGGGAACTTAAAAAACATTTTCCCTCACATCTACTATTTAATTCTTATGTCATATCTTTGTAGTGGATATTACGACGTAAGTTATGAAACAAATAGTCTTCTTTTCATCCTAAGACGACCGGATTTTCTAAGGGTTGTGTTATCGAATCTAGAGTAAGAAAACTTGGAGAAGTCCATTGATATATGGATTTTCTCTATGATAGGTTGAGTAAAGTAAATGTGAGTAAATACTCCTTTTAGATTCTGAGTATATTAGTCCGATTTTAAATTTGGCTGTAAATTACTTTGGCAATAAATATATTTTTTTTTGAAAATGTGGCTGGGTCCGCAATGCTGGATAGCATCCATTATTTTATCCGTCGTAGCATGCATATTAGATTTATTCCTGACCGGTTTCGGATATTCATCCATCGTCAGAGACAATTCATTTTCATCAAGTCATTTTCATTTGGGGGTGGTTGATAAAACACTGTGCATGCTTAACAACCGTCTTAAAATTTAGTTATAAACTATTCTTCAAAACTTGCTATTTATTACACACTGTTTTCTAATGCCTAATCACAATTTATAAGAATTTCACTTTATCATGAAACACACACATTTAGTAACATAACCTTATAACCTTCCCACATACATACAACCAACAAGTGTGAGTCTACAGAAACATTTAGTTGAAGTGAACTCTCTACACAAACTTGGTGAATTTGCTCTGACGATGGATGAATATCCGAGACCGGTCAGGAATAAATCTAATATGCATGCTACGACGGATAAAGTAATGGATATTTTTTTTATTTGTCTTTATTTAGCGTCGCTTCAACTGCAGCGGTTATATAATTTACTTGGAGTTCGGTGAATGGATATGATTATTCATTCACGTAATGAAACACGCTTTTGTAAATTAAAAGTAATATTAACTTTAAGTATCGGCTAAACAGTCGAATGGCAATCTTTACAAAACACTTTAATCTAAAACCTTCCGCCGCATTGTAAATGCTCCGTATAATGTCACTAACCTAATTATACTTAAAGATTTCAAAATTCCTTTTAAATACGCAATCGCTAAATCTCATTACAATCAATTACACAAAAACGTATCAACACACCCCTAACACTTTAGCAGCTAACTAATCATCAACCACACTTCCTTTCAACCCTCGAAGGCGACTGTGTCGCCGCCGACCCCGCGCTCACCGTGTTTACTAATAGTGGTCATCGCTATATACGCCATTTACCGCCTTCAGCATTTTTACTTTATTGTACCATACGTATAATAAAATATTGTGTATAAAAAAAAGAAGATAATATGATAAAAAAATTCTGAAAATATTAAAAATTGCGAAAAATCATTTTTTTTCTTAATCAGCCAAAATAGCTGGAATTAAGAAAAAAAAATCATGAGGTGTGTAATATGTTACCCCACCTTATGAGCTTGGATACTAACATATAGCCTTCTGGTTCTAGTTTTAAGAAATTTGACGCCAATACCCTTATTTTCTGACCATTAAATATAAAATAAAAAGGATAGTCGATAGAAGAAAAAAAAATTCAACTTTGACGTTTTGTTAAAATATGAGTACAAAATCCGACAGGTCAGTTTTCATTTTAATTTTTTTTCTGCATTAGTGTCTTTACTTATTTTTTGCTAGTTTTTCAATTTTTCACTAGCTACTCAAAGGAATTCCTGAGAAATTTTTGTTTAAGGCATAATCTTTAGAGGAAAGCCTAACTTCACCTCGCTCTGTCTCACTTTAAAGCCGTCCTTAAATGCACTTTTCTGGAAAAATATTTGAAATAATATTTGCAGTACATTTCCTTTTATAATAACTTGATATAATAAGGTTAAAGGAAATCATTGTATCTGTTTGGGAGAGAATTGAAAGATAATGAAACATTTATTCAGTAAAGTGTTCGCTTTTGGTGGAAACCTTCGCTTTTGATCGAAACCTTACTGCCATTCAATCAAAATAGGTTTCAGCTTTGTGGAAATTTACATTATTTTTCTTTTCTTGAGTTATTTTGACTTCAAAACTTTAGAAATTAAGACATCTCAGAAATATATTTCCAGATACAAGCTTTGTAACACTAACGTAATTAATACTGCCTCTTCTAGCAATAAGAGGGAATAAATTTAAAAAAAAAAATGCTGCGACATTATTGGAAATAATAAACAAGGAAAATAATTAGGCCACTTACCTATCTCCGTATTGTCTCTGACCCTGGAACAAATCATGGCTAGCCTCTGATCCGCATTCAGTTTTTGGATATGCCCACGATGCGGCAGAAATGCTCAATATCAGCAAAAGCACTAGTTTGATGTCCATTCTTTTATGAATATCCGTAACAAATTACATATACAATTCATACTCGTATATATTATATATAGTTCTTCTTCAATTTATCTTGGAAAATTTTAAAACACTTGAAAGATAAAATCCTAATTTAATGTTAATTCAATTAAATTTTGATAATTGCAATAATTCTTACGATTTTTAAGATAAGATATGGATATTTCGGGAACATGTCTGTCTGTTTGGAGTGTTTGTTTTAGTTGTGACATTGGTATTTTAATATTTTAGCGCTTTCTGTTATTTATCTTTCATTTGTCCTATTTCCCTTTGTATTATTCACTCGGATTGTTTATTTACATATGAAGCCCGCTAGCAAAATAGTTCGTATTTTCCAGCCAAAATCTGGCATGAAGGAAAACTCCTTTGCTATTTTCATTTTTTAGAACACAATCCTAACCGAAAATTGAGATTTTCCAATATCTACCTCAACACCGCATTTCAAATTAACGCTCAGAATTTACCAAATGAACTTACTCGCTACAGTGTCCTGATTCCTCTTTCTTTCATTCTTCTCTTCGTCACTTTTCTTTGATCAACTTCGTCCGATCTGCTCGTATCTTATCTTTTTATATCGTATCTAAGGTTTAATAATTAAATTGATAAACTGTTTTTATGTTTTTTTCTTTTATTCCTTTCGGATGTCTTTCCCATCTTACATATGTAACCGACATTTTCTTTGAATCAATCTCAGGGTATTATTACTTTCTCCTAATAATAGGAATTATTTCGATCTTACCAAATCTTGGATATCGAGTTTACACCTGAACTACAAGTTTTGCTGTCTCCTGAGTACGTACAAGTATGTTTTAGCGTATATTCTGTATCGTGGATATGAAAAGGAGAGACTTGGGTTTATGAGATGAAAATAAACTGGAATTAAAGCTGAACACTTTATAATGAGAAAGTAACACAAACTGCCAGGACTTTACACGTAAATAGAGAATTTAGCTCGCGAGAGATTTAGAGTGAGTGAAGAGAAGGGTTTGCTGATTGATTGCTGACTGTTGTTAACTGTTGCAAGACTGTTTTAAAGACTCTCTCTTGTAGGGCTAGTTCAGCTGTATAAAAAAAACAGAGTGTCCCTCTCTAGTCTGGTCTATTCAGCGAGTGAGATTCTCAATTTTGAGTTTCTCTCTCTGTTTTGGATCCCTCTCTTCGGAACCTATTACATTCTGAATGTGTGTGAGTGTGTGTGTGTGTATGTATGTGTGAACAAAATATCTCAAAAATGAAAAACTCATTTTCTTTCGCAATTCAGTAGGAGTTATTTTTATCCACATTTTTTCTCAAACTGAACGATGGACCCCACTACTTTGAACTGTAGTAGCACGCTACTTTGTCTTTGAGGTTTTCTTCTTTCGTTTTTTGTACATATCCAACGTCTTCAAAATGAGTTTTATTACAAGGAAAATCGCTACTATGTCAATTTGTCATCTGATTTTTTATATAGTATTCGTGGAACTTAAATAGTAGTGGGGAAATTGAAAATATCTTAAGCAGCACCAATAAATTTCTCAAGTATAATGATTATGAATGTGTTTTTAATCACTGATATTTTTATTCTGCTTGATATAAAATTTAATAATAATTATCATTAAAAGAATTGATTGTAAAATTAACAGAAGCTTGTAAATTATCTTAGCTTCAGAAATTTGTTGCTTTCTTTAGAGGAGAAGGGTGTCATCTACATATGTAGCAAGAATAAGTATCGAAAGTGAGATTTTCATGTGGGTAAAAGTCCAGTAATCTGTGTCCATTAGTGTATGTATTTCTGCACCTGCATATTTACCGTCAAGTTCTCCTAACAATAACGCAGTTGTCGCTTTTCAGCTGAAAATTTGTCTTGAGGTTTGGTTAAAATGATGTGAAATCCCGGTAGTCTCAAATATAGACATATTCCAACACATTCAAGAGATTGTAGCTGTATCTTCCCCAGATGCATGGTCACTAAGTCTATCATCTTTGTATACTTGATATGTAGGTATTGTATATATAGAAGATTTGGAATAAATGCAGTAAATTGCCGTAAATGTACTTCTGCGTACTCGCAAACATGCCAATTTATCTCTTCAGAAACTCACAAGAAGAAGAAGCTTTAGCTTTTAGACGTTGTCATTCCAATTTAGTAATGTGGTATTGACTATTGATGTGCAATTAATGTTGAACATTGTTGCCTTGGATGAGATTTGTAAGTAAACTTGTGAGGAATGAAGTAATTTGCGGAATATTATTTGGTTGGATTAATTTGAATAGTGAGATTGTTGAGATTGGTAAGGGTGGGGGTATCTTAGTGGATTATGGTCGTCTTCTTGCTGCCTAAACTGGAGGTGATCTGTTAGGTTTTTCAGAATGTTTTCTGTTTTTGACAGAGGTGGCCATGATTCTGGGGTATTATCATATGATGTTTTGTCTCTATTCAAAGTTGTGCTGGAATGTAACGTTTATAAATTTTTTAATTTATTTAGTAATAATTGATAGACATCATCTATAATTGGCTGGATCAACTTCACAAAGTATGCATTTTGGCTTTCGTGTTTTGAGAGGGACATTCATAGAAGTGGTGGATTCCAATCTATTTTACATAACATAGGTCAAGGTGGCAAACGTTCTTGGTATGCCCGTTTGGTATGCCAAATTTATCTTGATTTGTATCTCCTTGCAAAATAGAGGTCTTTTAGATGGAAAATTGTTTTGTATTTCTACTGTTCAGAGGGTGTTGGATGTTTGTCTTTATTACGAAGTCATGTGACTTTCAGTATCTTGTAGCAAACAGAAAGTTTTTCACTAATTTCTTATTCGATTATTGTGTAAGTTATACCTCTTGTATGATGTTAGACGTTTAATACCGTCTTCAATATTAAGAAATATGAAGAATTTCAGCTTTGAAAGTTTCAGTAAATTAAAATATGCAGTATATTGATGATTTATTAATTTATTCGAGAATTACCATGACTTTTTATTTACCACTAAATCTACCTACTTCCAAAACTGTATGTAAAACGAGATATAAAAAATTTAGTTTTTCTTATTCCTTTAATTTTCATTTTGGCAAAAAAAAGTGGTCAGACTGTGAAAAGATTTTGGTCCTTATGTGTCCAAAACGTACAATTCTTTTAATTCCAAGAAAAATGTTATAAAAAACATATAATGCATATATATATATAAATCATTGTATAGCATAATGTATGAAATGTGTTTGGTGAGATGTGTTGTTCGTGTCACAGCTTGTGGCGTGAGCGGTTTTGTAAAGGGCTTGTGTGTGTATGTGTGTGTGTGTGTGTGTGTGTGTGTGTGTGTGTGTGATGTGTATGTGTATGTGTATGTTTAAAGAGAAGAAGTATTAAGAAATAAATCTCTTCTAGATTAAATAAAATATAATATTATCTTTAAAGAAATTTAAGATCACAATAATATGCTTATAAAATCAATTACTTAGCTAGAATAAAAAATGTTAAACGTTTATAACTGGCACTGAAGTTAAGAGAGCGACTTCTCTTTCCAATATTCTGGTTGAATGTAGAATTTTGACTGTCCTAAACTGTAAGACAATTGGAGAAAGAATGTTTTCTTGGTAGCCCTTTCATTTGTAGAAGGGGTAAAAGACAATGCTGACTATTTCTCTGACCTCACTTGTAACGGTGGTCTTTGTAACTGAATTTACCTTGGAACAAATTTCTAGCAACTTACATTTTTTCTTCAAATAATACTTTTCTTCAATTATAGAATATACATATTTCCATTTAGTTCATCCACTACATATACATAAATATCATAATATTTACATGAATATACAAGACAATCTTCAAAACAATGTTTAAACTGATTAGTCTGCATTACAGATTGTTTATTTAGACATCTTTATGATGGGCAAACACTCAAAAATGGTAGATGACCACTAAATAACGCAAGTTATCACTAAAAGGAAAATCTCTCAACTTGCCTAGACATAACGATTCATTTATTTTCTCTCACTATATCTGAATTTTATTTTCTAGCCACAGTACATTCATCGTCTGACTGTTCTTTTGATTCAACAACCATCAGAAGCTTTCCATCACTTCATGCTTCTTAGTTTCTCAGAGGCTCTTGAATATTGTCATCCCAATGTCGGTTACCTTAGACATAATTTTGTGTTTCATAACAACACAAATGGGATGTTGCTGAATGGAAGCATTTGCCTGATAGGAAAACAGCTCCTAATTTATCAGTATATTCATTTTTTAAATAAAAGTCCAACAGATTAATACAAACAAACAAAACAGAAATATAATTAAAATAATACATTCAAAAGAAGGAAATGTAATACCTTCTTAAAAGAATGTTATATTACAGATTTTACACGATATCTATTTACCAACAGTCCCCCATCGTCGTTCAAATTAATTAAAAAAAAATCCAAGTCAATAACTGTGAAATTAAATTAGCCAGATTTAGCAGTTAATTTATTGTTCCATTAAATCTGTAGAGGTAATCGCTTTTGTTTAGTAGGATTTAACTTTATAAATGTGATTATGAATTACATAATATCCCCATTGGGGGCCATATTTAACAGTAAATGAATCTGTAACCATAATGTAATACTTACAAGATATCGATATAGTAAATACTTACAGGTTTTCAGCAATCAATAGTTGAAATCTCAGTGTGGAATATAAAGTTCTGTAATTCTCTAGAAACATGAATTCAACCATCAGTTTTTAATATATTTTTTTTTGCTTTTTTACTTTGTTGAGATAGTGTCAAATTTTCGAAAGGTTTTATAAATGAACTTATTGTACACAATTAAATTATATAATCATGGTATCTGACATTCAGGCTATGTGCTAGTCATTCACATTAATGTCCGACATTCACATCCATGGTCTCTCACTTTTTTCCTATGCATTTTTGTGTGTTACATGTTGATTGTTGTTTAGCTAAAAAGTTAAGTGTTTTGATTGTGGCGTTTTTGTTATTGTACTTGTGGGAACACAACTACTGCTCATCTACAACAAGGGCACATCTACATGAAAACCACAACTATGGTCTGTATAAAAGTTTCTCTAAGCATTCATCATTTTGTTCAATCTATCTAATTCATAAAATAAAACTACCTGCCTCGATAGAATTAGAATGACGCTGAAAAGCAATTATTGTTGTTAACGTCCTCCGGAAAGCTTGATGAAATTTTCCTCACACCGCGCGTGCTTCTACACACAAGGAAACACTGTCCAATATGATTCGTAAACAATTTACTTCTGTTGAAAAAAAAGAAAAAAGATGCCCCTAAAATTCTTAAAAATAGGAAAAATTATTGAGTGTTTAAAATGGCTCTATACATAGTAAAGCCAATAAATTACTTTTCTAAAAATACTTCCGCGGAATTTTTAATGAAGCTCATGCCGTTTCCAGGTGTATTATTCATTTTATCCCTATAAAATAAGCTAATAAATTTGACAATCCTAAAAGCGAATCCAAGAATTCATTAAGTATGAAAAGCTCTGGATAACCTACTTTAATGCACAATATCAATATGCATGCTACAACGGATAAAATACCAGATATTATCAGGACTTTACAGCTAAACAAGAGAAACAGAAAAAGTAGCCTAATGCTGATAGAGCGAAGCGGCATGACAGACGAACTGGTACAGTGTTGCCTTCTTAAAGGTAGAAGATACAATCATTTCTTAATAGAAAACTCTATTGCTTTTATTCAACTTTGTCATGGAAATCGAAAATCCTCTTGCTAGGAACTGCTAGAGGTAAGTACCCAAGTTTCTGACTTAACTAAGATGTAATATTGAGGCACTTGTGGTAAGAGCCTCTATGACTTCTTAGATGAATCGTTTATACGGTCGTCTGTACGTTTGCGGACTTATATATATATGTAATTCATAGTAGCTACATTTTTCACATAATCCTAAGAATCTAATATTAATAACACCCCAACATAAGTCAGAGATTCAGATTCAGACTTTAAAGATTGGGCTTGAGTTGGAAGAGTAGACTAGGAGGGCAGAGTTCTATTAATGATGAAATCCGTCAATGGAGGTCAAACTGGACGAAACTATTCCAGAGTAGAGGCTGTTAGGATGCATAATAAGAAAAAAAAACACAGTTCCTCTTAGCTAGAAAGACAACCCAGGTATTAGTAGAGTGTAGACAGAAAAGAAGTAAAGTTCATTTATTATCGGGAATAAAATATATATAAGTAATCCATGCCACGCCAGACTGGATTGAAACAAAATGGAGAATCCAGCTAAGAGTAAAATAGTCCGAGCTATACCAGCAACCTTTAGTTGGATGCTGAAATCCTTTTCCATTAGACAAGTCTCTCGCTTTTATGGTGGTGAGCTTATACCAGAATTCCAATATTTTTTGTATTGCTGTGAGTAAGTAGACGGTTCTTGAATTTCCTAAGTTATAATGTTGAGGCAGTTATGGTAGGAGGTACTACTAAGTCTCCTGTGCAGTCCTGGGAAGAAAAACTAGGTGGTAGAATTTGAGTAAGGTAATATCCAAGGAAGTTATACAGAACAATACAACAATTTTAATGTCAATCAGTTTATTCCATTAAAATTTATTACACACACACACACACACAAAACTTTATCTTCCGTACACCTTTATGAAGAAATCGTATTTTCCACCTCTTTGTGTCCTCAAATGTAATTGCAGATAATTATCTCCGACTCCGCCTTGCACCAGAAAAGCACATCCTCCAGTGCCGTCAGTCATTTGGTCGTACACTTCTACTCGTGTAATTGTGGAATATAAATGTTGATCTTCTGGAGGCCATCGGATATCTTTAGTTTTTACCCTTAAAAATGAACTGGACATGGTTGCATGTGCCCTGAATAACACCCTGTTGAAGAATAAAATAACTGACTTTAATTTTCTCAAAAAATGAACGTAACAGTTAATAATTTATATTAGGAGATCTAACTCCGCTAATAATCAACAATTGTCAATGTAAATAAATGCAAAAAAAGAATGTTGCTTAACACTTGCAGACTTCCACACATATCAAATCTTACAATTCCAAGCAAATCCAATCAATCATTCCAAGCAAATCTTACAATTCTGATGGTAATACTTTTCCTAAAAGTCTGGTTATTTAAGTCTCTTATTTTCCACAGTGCTGCAACGGGTTTATTGTACTGAGTGACAGTAGAGAGGGTAGTCTGAAATCTCACCTCCCTTCTGAAACCCAGGAAATCTTGTTTTTTTTTTTATTTCTTTGGGTGAGGAGGGGGGAGACTTTGTTAAATAAATGTAACCGGTTTCATTTAATGTATGTAATTGATATG
>JAAEAF010014821.1:0-77085 GCA_011037195.1 Triatoma infestans | reverse complement strand
GAAAATCAAGACACTACAACAATTGCCCTACTATGAGGCTAAGGCAATTGTTGAAGTAAATCCTACATTTCCAAGAAGTTACCTTTGCTGAAAAATTGAGGGCACAATTTCTAGTCCCTGCCCAGGTTCAAGGGCAAACAATTAAAGGTTCTTCCCCCCCTTTAAGGGAAACTATCGTTAAGGTGGGAGAAATCTCGCCATCCAATTTCTCCCCTGCCATAGGAGGAACTACTATAAAGGTGGGAGAAATCCCACCACCAAAACAAGATCCCCCTTTGGCGGTTCTGGTAGCCGACAGGCTATACCAATAACCACTCCCACAACCAGTGGGTGGCACAAAGGTGGGATTAATTCTACCTAAACAAATGGCCCCCTCCGAAGGGGAGAGGAAGGTGGTGAGCCCACCAAAACCCTCTCCTAGGAGGAAAGATACAAAATTTTTATTGACATCACCCTTACCAATAAGGAGAAGAGTAAAAATTACGAATCATTTTCAAGGACAAACGTTTTCCGGCGACAGTGTCCGCTCTCCCAAGCAGCAATGGCTGCAAATGGGAACGGACATTCAAGCCTCAGAATCGGAGGGAGGGAATACATCTGATCAACCTCCTAGGCGAAGAAAGAAGGGTTGGCCCAAAATTGTGCCTCTGATTAAACAGACGATTCTTATGATTCAGCATCCATATCTCACACATTATGTTCTTATTATGAAAACATGTAACACTTTTAGTAAAGTCAAAAATAATACTATAACTCTTGTAAATATGCTTTCGTTAGGTATTAGAAAGATTCTGCCAGGTGCTGCCTTCAAATATATATATGTGTGTGTGTGAGTCCAATCTTCAAAGGAACATGCGGGGCTACACGAGTTATATAGAAGGACTACGCCGAATGGTGGCGGAACAACGTCCTTATGGGTTGTGCCTCCAGGAAACAAAGATTCATCCAGGGCAATTTCTGAGAATCCCTGGGTATATCGTATATAGCAAAGAAGTACAACCTGCCCCAGGTGGAAGGGCGCACGGTGGTGTGGACGTGTGTGTACGGGATAATATCTCCAGCAGACGGCTAACCCTGGAAACTAACCTACAAGCTGTTGCCGTACGCCTAGCCACACCACTGCAGATCACATCAGTTAGTATATATCTGCCGGATATCTTCTGGCGGAGGAGTGATCTGGAGAATCTGCTCTCGCAGCTCCCTGCCCCGATGTTGTTGATGGGAGACTTCAACAGTCACAACATCTGGTGGGGTCAGTAGAACTGATGCTCGAGGCAGAACTCTTGAGGAAATTTTAGACAACGCTAATATGATGTTCCTCAACTGTGGTGAAGCAACACATTTTAATGCACACTCGGGTGACTTCAGTGCAATTGACTTGAGTGTAGCATCACCCACCGTTGCAGTTCGCTTTGAATGGACCACACTAGATGAACTATACCATAGTGATCATTTTCCAATCTTAGTATAGACCTCCATCTCCAGGTCAGATTATATCATACCTTGGAGATACGTCATCGAAAGGGCAAATTGGCCTGCTTATGCCGCCAAAATGGTGACACACACCCCTACAGGAAATGTCGCCCACGATGCCAGTATATTCACAAAGGCGTTGGTGCATGCGGCCGGCAGTAACACACCTCGGGTTGGCGGGAAAATCGCAAGACAACCCGTCCCCTGGTGGACTCCGGAGTGCAAAGCAGCCAATGCGGCAAAAAAACAGGCCCTGAATTGTTATAATGAGTATAGATTGCACTGCATAAAAAACATGTTTTAATATAATTTATAATATACACATATGTTAATGTCAATTATGATTGACAATTATGTGTTAGCAATTGTATTCTATTAAATGAATAAAGTCTTTTAGTAAATAATGTCCAATATATAACTTAGTGCTCAACAAAGTATATAACATGAATAAATTTAAAAGGTATCCGACTGAGGAGAATTTAATAAAATTGAAAAGATTTAGAGCCATGGGAGGCTTATAATCAAGGAAGCAAAACAGGTAACCCCACCTCCTATGTGTCAAAGATTTCTACATCTACGACGTTAAAGGACGTGTGGGATAAGGTAAAATCCCTCTCTGGTGGGCGCAAAACCCCGTCGATACCAGCCCTAAAAATTAATGATGTCGTCGTCACTGAGCCGAGAGACTTGGCTGAGGCTTTTGCCAGACACTCTTCCCACGTTCCAGTTCACAAGGTTACTCGGCCCAATTCCTCCGGCAAAAAGGTGACGCGGAGAGACATCTACTCGACTTTGAAACCGCTATCAATGAAACTTACAATGAACCATTGATCATTCAAGACTAGACATGCAAAGATACTTCTCCCCTGGATGGATGGGATCCCATATGCCATGATTAAAAATATGAACGCTATTGGAAAGGAAAGCCTTCTTAGGTTGTACAACAGCACATGTTAGACCGGTCCATACCCTGATGGTTAACGGGAAGCAGTGATTGTTCTACCCCAAAGAAGGAAAAGATCCTAAGATCCCTCTAGTTACAGACCTATTTCGTTGACCACCTGCTTGAGTAAGGTCCTCAAATCTATAATCAATTATAGATTAATATACGTATTAGAAACTAGAGGATTTTACAGCCAGCATCAAGCGGGATTTCGCAGATATCGTTCTACGTTGGAACAGATGAGCCATCTCGAGGTCTACCTGCAAAACGCATTTATGCGTAGAGATCATGTGCTGGCCGTGTTCTTCGATCTTGAGAAGGCTTACGAAACGACGTGAAATATGCGATTTGCGGAAGTGTCACGAATGGGGATTAAGAGGGAAACTGCGAGGTTCCTCCATGGCTTTATAGAGTCACGAAGGTTCCGAGTAGGACTGGGGTCGGTCCTTTCGGACCCACATACTCTTGAGAATGGAATACTACAGGGGTTGGTACTGAGTGTTACATTATTTACGATGGCGTTTAACTGTCTAGCCGAAGTTGTAGGTGACCCTCTCCAAGTATCTTTATATATTGATGACCTCTCCCTTTATTTATCAGGGACTGATCTCGGTGAGGTCAAAGAAATCTTACAATAGGCAATAGACACTAGAGTGGCTGATGAGGCTTCTAGGAAAGGATTTAAATTCTCTAGAACTAAGACGATGTGCCTACACTTTTGCCGGTTGAGGCATGAGCACAGCCCCCATTTGGTTTCTGGATGGCATGCCAGTCCAATATAAGGAAAGCGTCCTATTCCTGGGCCTCATATTCGATACTAAGTTAACCTGGCGGATCAAAGTACCAGGGATGAGCAACACGCGGCCCGTTAAACATGTTTATGCGGCCCGCCAAGCATTTCTAAAATTGAATTTATTTTATCGACTTTCTCCCATCAATATATTGTTATAAAATTAATTATAATAAAATGGTAGTAAATACTAAACCGAAACAATTTTTTGTGACGAGTTACTCACTTGTCGGCGACTTGTTTAAACATGCAATACGATCGCGCCGCGTCTGTGCTTGTTTGACGAGATACTCACTTGTCGGCGACTTGTTCAATCAAACATGCAATACGAACGCGCCGCGTCTGTGCTTGTTTGTGTTTGCTTCTGTCACACAATCAGTCAGACTGGTAAGCTGTTAACTAGCAATTTTAGCAATTCCTGTGTTTCTTGAAAGGCGTGAGTGCAATATTATTGTCAAAAAAGTAATATTAGAATCTTCTCTACTTTGGGTGGTTATGAAATGAACCTTTTTTACAGCCAAAATTCTTATATTTATTTTTTCATTCAAATATTACAATGTTTTCTGTTCCCTTACGTTTCCGCACTCAACGTGCTGTCTTCAGAGGGATACTACAATACAGACAATTATTTTATTTATATTATAGTTTGTATCTGTTTTTATTAAATTTTTATTATTTATAATATAATAATATTCTTTTTTATTTGTCCAAAAATTACTAACCTTATGTTTTATATTTTGAATTTTTTCTTTTCTTTTTAAGGCTTCGTCAGGTTATTGCTTTTTTTGAAACATTTTTTATACATTTTAGTTTAGTAACTAACATTAATATGTGTTACATGTCTCTTTATTTTTATGAGAATAATGTGTCTCACTTTCCACATTTAGAAAAAGAAAACGTTACTACTTCTCAAAAATACGCACAATATATAGACATTTTAATCAACGAATTTCAATTACGATTCCAAATGTTCAAAGCTGAGAAGACAGCGGTTTTCATGAAAATGTTTTCCTCGCCATTTAATATCGATGTGGATAAAGTTCCCGAAGACTTTCAAATGGAAGTGCTTGACATGCAGAACAATACCGATTTAAAAAATGTATTCTTCTCAGTAAACATCAAAATTTTTATAATCTTATGTGAGCCCTGAGAAATTTCCACTTTTGACGAAAAATGCAAAGCAAATGATGTCTCTGTTCGGAAGTACGTATGTTTGCGAACAATTATTTTCAACCATGAAATTAATCAAAAATGACCACGATCAAGACTGAGTGATGCACGATTAGAAAGCTGCGTACGTGTAGCTACCTCATCAATTCCGGCTGATATTGATCAGCTTGTACCGAAAAAACAATGCCAAATTTCTCATTAAAAATTTCAAGTAAATTCGTTTTTCTGTTCTTTTCTTGTTTGTTTTTATTTTGCATTAAAATTTGTATATGAAATCTTTACTTTTTTTTAAACTTTATAGTTTTTTATTCTAATGTTTATTATAAATAAAGTTTTGTAAATTATTAATAAGTGTTACTCTATGTGCGGCCCGCCAAAAAAATTTAAAATTTAAATTGGCCCGTTGATTGAAAAGGTTGCTCACCCCTGATAAGACTATACATGTAAGAAAGCAAGGAGAACCCTCGATATTTTAAAATTTTTTGGCAGCTATAAATGGGGAGCTTAGCGGAAGATCTTAAAGCGTATCTTTAACGCACTTACATGCTCCAAACTGGAATATGGAGCGCCAATATATAGCTCAGCGCGCCAGTCACGCATAAAGTTATTGGATAGAATTTACAATGAAGGTATTAGGTTATTCACAGGCGCCTTCGGAACCAGTCCTTTACAGAGCCTCTATGTAGAGTCGGGGATGCTACCACCTCAGCTTAAAAGAGAACAGCTGCTCACCCTGACCTACATCGCCGAAATATGGGGAAAGCGGTTTCATCCCTTATTTCACATCATATTCGAGAGCCTACATGAACAAGAGTTCCGCCATCAACGTTCGCGGACGCGACCTAGAAATGTTAGAAGCGGAAGGAATTGAGTTTGGGCCAGTAGATGGTTGGGGCTTTGTCTCTCACCTCCCTGTTATTACCATCCGCAAGCGTTTGCATGGACCTGGCAATATACAAAAAGAAGAAACACCATCCGTCGTCTATAGACAAAACTTGTTACAACTATTAATTAAACTTCTATAACGATTTCCGACCTATCTTTGCAGATGGGGTCGAAGATAGGGGATGGCGTGGGTAGCCCTGTGTACACGGAGGGAGTTACCCTCAGTTGGGCACTCCCTCATTATGCAACCGTGTACACAGCAGAGATGTTCGCAATTTGCCAGGCCATAAACTTGATAAAAGAAAAAAGATATAATAAGTCACTAATATTGGCGGACTCATTAAGCGTAATAATGGCACTCCAGGATAAATTCTCGACAGACCCAATGATCATAAAGTTATGCAATTTGCTGTTTCAGCTACGCGCACATGGTCAAAGGATGACGTTCGCCTGGGTTCCGGGCCACATTGGTGTGTCCGGTAACGAAAAGGCGGACGAGGTGGCCAAACGAGCTGCCTCTACATATACTGAAGTTGTCATACCTGTGCTACCCACTGACTTAAAAATTTTCATGAAAACTTTATAAATAAAAAATGGCAAAGTCAGTGGGACAGAACGACTGAAAAATTAAAAGAAACTAAGCCATGTGTGCGAAATCTACAGTCGAGAACTATCCGCGGCATGAATCAGTTATACTTACGAGGCTAAGGATTAGTCACACACGTGTGACACATGGGACCTCCTTATTGGTGAAAGAAGGCCGAGGTGCCCTCGATGCCGAGAAAGGCTGTCGGTGGCACACGTGTTGGTAGGAGTCGAGCTCTGCGGACACAAAGGGAAGAAGCAGGCCTGCCATATGACAAACGCGCTATTTTACAAGAGGGTTCTCCTTACACAAGGAGGCTATTTGCTTATTTAAGATCTATAAATGTATATAGTAAAATTTGTAGGTTAGGTGAATCTGGGTGAAGGAATATCGAGTACTTCACCCAATTAGATTAGTTTATTTATTATAAAGGGGAAAGGAATATCGAATACTTTCCCTTGTGTGAATGCATAGTATGAATGAATCATTAGCATAAATGTATTTATTTGCGAAAATGTATTTATTTGCGAAAATGTATTTATATGCGTGAATGTATTTTATTGGTCTGAATGTATTTATTGGCGAGAAAGTATTTATTAGCATGAGTGTTTTTCTTTTAGTACTCTGAAAGTATTTATTGGCGAGAATGTTAGCATGAATGCTTAGAGTAGATTTTCTTTTATCAGGGGTTGAAAGAAAATTTATAGACTTGTTTTGATCATTTTAGAATGTGCAGGAACATTAGTTTAAAGTACTGCACATCCAAGTTGTCCACAGTAAATAGGCTCCTCCACGATATTATTGTATTATAATTAATTATTAATTAAAGATATCAATTTAATTGTTTTGTAAATACACTTGATATACACTCTAAATATACATATATATATATTTTTTTTTGAGCTTAATTAATAAATAGTAATTTTTGTTACATTAGAGTCTACCCCAGTTATTAATAAAATAAGTGATGGCACAAACAAAAACCCCACACTCCCCCTCGTCGACTAGATCGATGATATAAACTGGGAGATGTGGGTAGAAACTAGAATGTCTGTGGCTCCACCCTGCCTTGCTGAGCAAGGTGTTGTGTGTGGAAGCCACACAGGTTACCATGTGCCATCCCAGCTCGAGTGGCCATAGAATAAGAAAGCTCCAACAACTGGAGGCGCTAATGACCATGGCAGTCGATGCACCAGAACAAAAAAAAAATTAATAATAATAATAATAAATAAATATAATGGTAATAATTCAGTATAAGTTCAATAATTTACATTGAGTACATTGTACTCCTTGTGTTGCTGATGTATCTCTGTGAGTGCGCCGGGCTGGCGAGGATAAGGTTTCTTCAATTGGGGACAACAACCCCGAAGCTATTCATGACGGAGCCGCTCTCAGCTTTGCTAGGACTGATTAGGGCAAAGCTGGGGGTTTTGCTGAAATTTAAGGGGATCCACAATAGACCTCGCCTTGTAGGTCGCAGTGGAATGAGGCTTGCCTCCCCTCCCGTTTCTAATCTAATCTACTTTAGATGTAAGCATATTACTACTGTTTCTTCCTTAGAACCATCCAAAAAATTTATTTTTCTGATTTTTTCAAATAAAAGAGTGGAGATTTATGTGGGTATATAGTATACGAAGTTTAAACAAAATCGTTGTGTGGAAAAAAAAAAAAAAAAATTGTCTGGATTTTGTCCACAACTCTAGTGTCTTTTGTGGTAGTGCGCCACTAAACGGAATATCAAGTTTTGAGCTTCCTATGTTTTTCCTTTGTTAGATATTCTGTTTAAGACACTATCACACATACAAAATCTTATTTAGGCAGACCATTCGCTAATAACCCTTTCCCAGTACTCAGGAGATCTCAAAACATGTATTTCCGGAGAAAACGTACTTTCGAAAAATATGATCAGACTTTTTGGTTGATGGATTTTGACCGAAATGTTCGACTGTATAACCTACAAGCCTTGTTAGTGAAACGCGGTCACTGAACTAGATACTGATACACGGTTTTCCTGAATATCTGGTCACAATCCAGGCAACCTGATTATTTTGTGTAAATGACTGGCTACTTAAAAGGGTTCATTATATATATATATATATATATATAATACCAGAACAATCAAGCTTATACTAGTCAGAGAGAGAAGATACTTCAACTACCCCTATCTAATACCTTTTATAAATCTCTTGGCCTGGATATACGCTTCCAAATTCTTCCAGTGATTCTCCAGTTCCCTGTTTCCTCCAATGTTTGATTTCCCTATTGTAAAATTGCTTTGTTCGGGACCTTAAAACGGTAACGAGTATCATACTTTAGCCAACATTGGTTGTCTCATTGTCTCTATACCCGCCATGTCCGGGTATCCAGAAAAGCTCTATTCTGTTCCTTGAGCGAGACCATTGTCTTCTCATAAAATTCACCCACTAATTTAGGCTCATTCAAATATGTTAGTTAGTGCAGCCTCATTATCACCTTCATCTCTTTAACTTCCTCCTGCCATTCTACACTATACAGCAGTATTCAATGATACCAATGATCTCAGCCTAGAAAATAGTGGCTATACTCCCTAAAGGATCTTCTTTGCTCACCCCGTAGCTTCTGCCCCAAACAGAGCAGGTTCCTTCTTATGCATAGAGCCATCAGAGTAACAGCAAATAATGCCATTACTTTCTTCTATTAACTCTTTGAGAGTGTCTTCCCACATAATACTAATATTGAACTTATAACCTCTTTCGAATTCTCACATCTTACCCCAACCAATTTTGGAGAAAAAAAAATAGTTCGCTCCTCTTCTCAATCTTAGTGACATCCCCAAAAAAGTTCTTACTCACTCTCTTTTACATCTCATACTAAAAGCCCTTCCATACCCCACACCTATAATTGAGTGTTCTGGAGGATCTTTCAACGCCGATGTTGGTGTTGTCTTCATGACATCCCTTATAGCAAAACAAGCCATGCGGCGTATTCCTGCATATTCTGAAAGTCTTCCTATTCAGTACATCCGGCCACCACACAAGTGGGGCATAGAATATCCTAGTCTTAATTAATTTCGAAAAAATCCAGTGCAAGTCTATCAGTCTTTTATCCCATTTCCTTCCCGCTATTCTCCAGCATTACCATAAAAATTTCTGCGGTTTCGTGCATCCATATTCAATATGGGGATGACTAGTCCAATTTATTGTTTATGAAGACCCCGAGCCCGAGATATTTAACCTTACCACACAAACTCAAGGTCATAACGAAGCCTTACTGAGTCCGGAGCTCTTCCAGCTTCATTTGCAAAGCCATCAGTTTTGGATCAAAGAATAACACAACATAATGGGCAAATCAAGATAACTGATTGTAATTGGAACTAAGGAAAGATTTTTCAAAATATAGGAATTTAAGATTCAATAAAGAAAGGAAATAAATAATATGGTTTTATCAGAGAGCGATAACGACCTTCTTTATATACGAATTTTCACATGTTACTACATACATATACACATTAAATACTTTGCCGACACAAATCCATTAATTAATGAACGTAAACATATCCTACATATAAAACAATTACTAAATTTTCAAATAAATAAACTACTAATAACCAACTAATAAACTCAAAAAATACACTAGGAGCAAATGTTTTCTAATTTCATAAAATATCTAAGAAAAAATTATTATATATGTTATTTACAACTCTATTAGGGTTCGTGCAAGAAATCTAGAGAAGGGAAACCAGAAAACCCTACAAATGGTAATATAATTGAAGGCATAATATCCAAGCGGAAAGTACAAATCAGAAATGGCGTTAATGTACATACGGAGGCGGCCTAAAACATAATGGATAGAAAATATCATGACGCCCTTGTAATAATAACGCGTTTACTATAAAGAAGAGTCTTATAGTTTGTATGAGTGTTGGTTTGTAAAATTGGTATGAAGGCGCGTAAGCACGACATAGGCCGCTTTATGAAGACATCAAGGAAGACTGAGAAGTGGCCGCTTTGTTATTAACCTGCCCCGGCCATCTCGTGAGATGCCTCTGGCCCCATAGTCATACTAACGCGCTATACACACACAGACACATACACACAAACAAACACACATCAAGTATCACAAAAACGCAGAACACTTAATAATGTTTGCCAGTGTTGCCGATGCCATAAAATGTCTGACTGCACTGGTTGTAATAGGAGCGCTCTCTCTGGCTAAAATATAAAGTACTGGACTGATTTTTCACATTACTCTTGGTGAATTTCTAAGACAGACAGACAGTCGACTTACCATTCATTGGTTCTAAAGAAACAAGTCAATATTATTACTAACTTCTATAAATGGCAGAAAAATTCCTATAGTGAAATATCATTTCTCATGTTTCAAAATACCTTGAAATTAAGAACTATTAGATAAAATTGGAAGTTAATAATTTTCTAGGTTCTTCCTGGAAAAAAAAAAGACATGTTTATAGTGTTTATATCTTAGATATAATCATAAGAATTAAAAATAATGTCTAATGTTTGTTCTTATCTCTCCTTCAACGCCTAATTTGTAACTGTATAATAAATATCATACACTAATCTATCAAATGTGTATTTCACATGAGTTACATGTGAAGAAAATACGTAGTAATATTAATTAATGACCTTGGCTTTAGGCAATAGTTGAAAAATTTTGATACCAGAAGCCTTTTCTGATCATTGTCCTACTGTTTTAACATTTCATCTCTCAGGTTATGGAATAAATGAAATTCTAAAAACCCTGCTTTTACCAAAATTAATTTGGATTAAAGAAAACAGTTTAAAATATAAGCAAAACCTCCATGGTGAAGTAGATAAATATATCTTCAGCGGTGACCCTGAAAGGTCCATACGGAACCTCATTTAATGTATTAGAAATGCTGCTTCTGATAACAATGGTCAATTTGGCAAACCTCTGCTCTAAAAAACAGGAATGGTTGTTTGACTGGCAATGCTTCAAAGAAAGAAAAAAAATCCCCTTTTAATTTGTTACCAATCTTTAGGCAAACTAAATGCACATTAAATAAGAATATGTATTTAGAATGTAAAAAGAATTATAATCAACTTTGTAAAACTAAAAAAAACTCTAGATTATTATGAGTCTGTAATAAATAATTTAAAATGCGCTAAAGATTACAAACAGTTTCGGAATGCGATTAAGATGTTTTGGGTAATAAAAAACAGAGCTTTTGTGGAATATAATATTAGTGCATATCAATTAAAAGAGTTGTTTTTGAGAAGTTGTATGATTCTTGGTTAGAATTTCCCTACATATTAATTTATGAACCCTTTACACTTTATCCATGTTTAGATAATGAATTTGCAGTCTATGAGTTAAAGATTGTATTGAATAAAGTAAAGAACGGCAAAGCCCTTATTGTTTTAATAGAATAAACCTATTTTTTTTTTTAAATTCAACTAAAACTTTGGTTTCTATATTCCATATTGTTAAAATTGGTTTCTATATTCCGTTAGGTTTATGACTCTGGATGGTTTTCCTCCAATTTTAAATATTCTTTTTGTTTCCATAAGTTGGTAACAAACTAAAGGACCAGTTTTTTGCCGAGTTGTTTACTGGTTTACTTCTGAATAGATTTATTCAGTGGCTCGACTGTCATGATGTAATCACAGAGTCTCAAGCTGTGCTTAAGAGGGATTATTTAACTATCAACAACATATTAGCAAAGAAAATTTAGAGAAACTGAAATTAGAGGATGGTGGATTACGAAAGAAGTTTATTACTGTTCCGCGACATTTATTGTTTTTTAAGTTTTATCAGTTCGGCTTATCAAGTAAATTTATTAAAATAATCAAACGTTTGTATTGTGTTAGCCGTGCTGCTGTTTTGGAGCAAAGAATGTATCTCTGAGTGTTTTTTTTTTTGCATCAACTTAGCGCCCTTGGCAATCAACTACACTTATCGGCCACCCTTATCAATTGCCAGCCATAACCCTCATCATTATTTCTAACATCTCTATCATAGAGTTTCACACAAATAAATACACTCATTCCAATAAATACATTCATCCCTCCCAAAAAAAAAAATCATTCACACTTGTACACACCTATATATATTGTGGCATACTTTATATTTTTCGTACCTCATTGCTCTTAAACCTATATAAAAGAGAAAGTAAAAACAATATATATAATATTATTGCTAAATACCATTAAATTAAAATAAAATAACACATACTTTACTAAAACAATGCATAATCTGATTGGTTTTATGCGACCTCTGGTTGGCAAGATTGCCTACTTTCCCCTACCCACTTCTCCAATAATATTTAAATGACATTATTGAAGCAATTAGGCGGTTCGACTTTCCGTGAATTTTTATATGCAGACGATATTGTTTTTTTTTGCTGATAAACCCAAAATATTACAAAAGATGATTAACTCGTTAAGTTGCTACTTTAAGCGGTGGAGACTAGGGGTCAATTTAGAAAAATTTTAAATTATGAACTGCAAAAAAAAACAGGGAGAAGGCGTTCTATATCTGAAAAATGGGATTTTGATAAGTCCGAATATAGAAATCGAGGCAAGGTATAATATTTGGGGATAAATTGACGACGCCTTCATTGTATTTGATAAAGGTATATTAGGGCCAGCTAAATTAGGGTTAAATGCAGCACATGGGATGGGTTGGGGTCAAATTCTAAATATACCATTATATTCAAAGTACAATAAAAGTAAACCTATGGCGCAACAGTCCGTGATGAGCCAAGGCTTGTCAGTGGTGATTTATAGTGGGGTACTGTATATGAACTTTGAATTTAAAATTAAAATCAAATACATTTTTATGAATTGTTGTACATATTACAAGGGAGTCTGGTTTGTTTTGGTATACAAAGAAATTAACCAAATTTATTAAGACTGAAAAAAAAATAAATAAATAAAAGAAAACATTCTTGGATTAAAGAAAAGAATAAATATCTGATAATAAGATAAATTAATAAATACAAATCTACTCGTTAAAAATAAGAGATCTTAATTTGAAACCCCACTAATAAAATAGTAAATATGGTTGCATTTTTCTACACCTTTAGTGTCTAAAATATTTAATAAATGGTCTCTTAAGGAGGATTGTGGTAAGATATAATTACTAAGACCTTTCTCTATATTGGTTTAGGGCATTTTCCAAAAAAATATGAACCAGAATTTCCAATTTGCACATGGTACGGACTGTGCAAAATAATTTCTCTACATTTATTGAGTACGGCTTGCCGTTAATAATCAATCTAATATGGGTTCTATTAAATAATCTCAATTTTATAATAATAATAACCTTTTGCTTTTTGATTGGCTTATTTGAAACATAAAATATAACATAACCAAATATGGGCACAAAGACCTATATATTTTACCATAATTGCTGTTCATATTTCTGTCTGCATCTTCACCGAGATCACGATTGGCCCTCTCTCCAGTATATCGTTATATTTTCTCTTTATTATACATAAGTCGGAGAAATAGGACATACCTACAGCCCAGTGAAACAAGTACGTTATTCAAGTCGTACGTACACCCAACCAAAACAAGAAGCCCGACGATTACAGTTTAAACAGATTAGCATATATTCGTAACATTCTATAGGATATTTATCAGGTGACATTGTTAATAATTGAGTCCCAACCAGTTTAACATCCTCCTAACTATTAATAAGATGAAAGAATTGCAACCTATTTCTATCCTGATGAAATAATGTGGAGTGCACATTAGCAGGTGAAAATGGTTTTTAAAGAAGGTCGCTGAAACTTTTCAGACGAATTTAAGTTAGAGATAGACCCATAATTCAGCACTATAAAGTACAGTTGCAGCAGATATAGAGTAGAATAAATTTAATTTTGTCACCAGAGAATTTTCCTTGCATTCTGTCTAAATTTTATAAATTTTAATTAACGCCTTAAAGGAAGGGAATAGCTAAGTGGTTAGCGTACTAGACTCCCACGCGGGGGACACTGATCGAATCCAGCTTTGCTACCCTTTGATTTTTTCTTCCTAGGCGCCTCTACAGCTTACTGTCCGATTTTGGACAATGTTGTCTGTAACGAGAGAATACTGTCCGGAGGCCGGCAGTGCGCTATAAAGGCTCCGGGCGCCTAAATTAAAAAAACAACAAATTAACGCTTTAATACCATTGTTAACAAAGTAAGCAATGCATTGTTATAATTTCCTGTACAATTGAAGGGTACTTGTTTACATATTCCAGTACTCATGTACTTGTTTACATATTCCAAAATGGTATTGTTAATGTTTAAACGTAACAAACTTTTATTCGAGGGAGATGGTCGAAATACTAAAACTTTACTTTTCTCAGTATTAACAACCAAATCGTTTGCGGAACAATATTTAGCTAACGTATACAATTTTAATTGGGCATCAGTACGACAGTCTCCAAAAAGAACTATGTCATCGGATGCACATTAGACAAAGGATTTCACAATCAGATCCGAACCATACACCTGATAATCCATTCTCACATTTTAAATTTACAAAGTCTGAAAGGAAAACGGAAAACAATAAAGGTGAAAAAGATTCATCCTGTAAAACACCTTTTGTTGTGTAACAAATATTCTGCTTGCAAAGAGGTTATTATAATTCTTTCTTTAATATAAAATAAGAGCTACCATATAATTTTTAAGGATTCTTATAAATTTGCTGCTGACTTTGCTTCTTAAAGACTGAAGTTTATACCACCAGAGTAAGTGGCTTTTGATAGATAAATATAGTAGGAAGCAAAAAGATATGTCTTTTTAAAACGACTTTTTTAAAAAAAAGAACTATATAAATCAAACTTTTCAATATTTATTATGTAAAGTAAAGTAATGCCTACTTTTTCAGGCGGGCTTAACGTCCAACTACCAAATTAGGTGTCATGGACGGGGGCGGAAGCACCTACTTTACTATTAACATTTTTTAAACAAATATAAAATTTAGTTGTTATACGCTGGACTAACTGGGGTCCTCCCACTTACAAGTCCATGCTCATAACCAATACACCAACACCCGCCCCAATATTTATTATGTCATTTAATAAAAAAATCTTTTTTAAACTGAAAAACAAACCAATGAAACTATATCTGTTGCTCCTGTTAACTCCTGCAAATAAGTTTACCTTGTTAAAAACGAAAAAAGTGTAAAAAGAAAGAACAAAATTAGTCCCAAGGGAAGTTACTAGGAGAAGCAGTTGTTTGGTGAAACATTGGTACAAAAAAAAAAAAAGGTGCGTACCTAATCAGAAATTAGTAGAGGAACAAACCGAAATCTCTTCTGACGAGCAGACTGTGACTGATGGCAACCGACAGAGGTGCTTTCTCTAACCACTGACTGACTAACTGGCTGTAAAACACCGTCCCCCACCCGTACAAATATTTTCAATTTCATTTATAACAATATTATATTTTATTTTATTTTTTTTAAATCATTAAGTTAAAATCGGTTTTTATCATTTTTACAAATAAATAAGAAATGAAGAATTTTATTTATACAATATAAAATTATGGTTTGTGTTTATATTAGTATTTGGCTCATTAATTTTCAACAAATTATTAAGCATTCTGTGCAATTTATTTATTACTAATCTGCATTTTTCTCTCATTTATATAAGCAGTTTCAAGTAGAAAATGTTAAACATTTAGACTAGAAATAAAACAATCGAGATAAATAATTAATAATTTCCACTTTGTATGACACCGTATAAACGTTAGTATCTAAAATCTAGCAATGTTAAGTATATTGTAGTGTGTAGACCTTTGGGAAGAAATATAAATTATTTTAGAATTAAGTGAAAAATATTAGTTAATATCTATGTAATATTGGTTGTTACTTAGTGCAATTCCAGGACTGGGTTTTCACGAAGGTTGGGAGAAACAATAGGAACAGTTAGAAAGGTAAAATACCTGTACTACAAGAAAAGGGAATTTCCCTTTCTTTCTCCCTTGAATGGAGGAAGGATGATATATATAGGGAACCTCAATTAGGAGAGGATCAGAATTGTTGTGGTGAAGAAAATCATGCTCAGTGGAAATTTATAAAAGAGTGTCGTGGTGTTTGTTATACGAGAGTTAAGGCCCAACCTTCAGCTAAAAAACCCTTAAATATTGTAAGTTGTACAAATTAATATAGCTACTGCTTAAGTATTATTTTATTATTAGTTAAGAAATAAGATTTTATTTGTAGTCTAAATTGTGTAATTATATGTATTTCTTTTATATGGTTATTTTCTAATTATTTTTATCCTTTAATCAATCCAGATAAACACAGACCTCACGAGACCCCTTTAGAGAAGAGATAAATTAAAATTTATAATTATTTACTATTTTGAATTTCTTTTTTTATACCCCCCTCAAATATACATAACATTACATATGGCATCCCTTGTGGGGACCGATGAGTCTGTGTAAATCTGAACTAAATGATTAAAAAAGGGATAAAAGTTATTTTGTTTTATTAAAAGCAATTGATTGATTCAGAGGAGTAGTTGTTCTAAATTTGGTTCTTTTATTAATTAATAATAGCATAATAAATAATTTAATCGATCAACAATCATCAGGCGGCAATTAAAAAAAAAAATGTCGAAAAAAATTGGTTCAAAAGAGAGCGAAGAGGTTTCTGGGCGTAATCTGCGAAGTAGGGTGAGTCCGAATATAGGTTCTAATTCTCGTGGCGTCGAAATAACTGGGTCCGGTACTAAATCGACAACTAGCATTGAAACCAAGGAATTAGATAAGCGTATTGATATTGAAGGGTTTATGATAATCTTAGATTCGATTAATTCAAAATTAAATGGGATTGATCGCAAACTGGACCGAGGTCTCCAGGATTTAAATGAAAAAATTGAGCAGTGTAACAGTAGGGTGGAAAATGTTGAAACTGAAGTAGGAACATTGAGAGAAGAAAATGTAAAGTTCCGGGAAAACTTGAAAACGATCCGGGATGCCATATGTAATGTTATTTATTGGGGGGTAAATTTAATTAATAATTAAATAATTAAAATTTATAATGTAAATCTTTTCTTGTAGTACAGGTATTTTACCTTTCTAACTGTTCCTATTGTTTCTCCCAACCTTCGTAAAAACCCAGTCCTGGAATTGCACTAAGTAACAACCAATATTACATAGATATTAACTAATATTTTTCACTTAATTCTAAAATAATTTATATTTCTTCCCAAAGGTCTACACATTACAATATATATATATCTACTTAAAATTGTTGTGTAGTAAGTACTCAAATCACAAAACATTAACTAGTTTAATCTTTCGGTAATACATATTTTAGAGCGTGCTCTTCAGAATTGAAATGTTACTGAAACTAAAAATTCAAAAATAAAATTGGGACTGGCTGATGTTTTTTGAAACAAATTCAAAACTTTTTTTAAAGAAACATCGTAATATATATCAAAACTTTTGTTATATTCATAAAAAGATACAATAGATATATTGTAAGATCTATCCGGTGCTGAGTAGAAAAAAAAAGTTATTTTTTATTTATTTATTTTTTTGTTTTGTATTAAGCCTTAACGTATTACGAAAATACAATAAGTACGTAAGCAAATTCTAGCTGTGATGTACAAAGAAACTGAGTTAATTTTAAATAAACTTGGCTCTTTATAATTATTAATGTGATATTGAAAAAATGTGAAATATAACCAGGGATACTTAGTCTGTACAAAATTCTGTAACCTTCCACTTGTGTTCTAAATATTCAGTAACACTGTAGAAAGTTTTCTCTATCAGAAATCTTCTTACTACTTTTCTGAACTGTTTTTCTTCAATTTCTTTAATTTCATGCGGCAAGTTATTATATATTTTACGAGACATTATAGTTGGGAGACAAATCGGATTTTTTTTCAGTTTTTTAGCTGGAATATGTGTAAGTTGTTTTTGCTTCTTATGCCATATTGATGGAAATCATTTCTGAACACATTATCAGTATTATCTTTTATAGCCAATATAGTAGTGATAATAAACAAAGATGGCAAAGTTACAAGGGAATGCTCTTTAAACAATGCTTTACAGCTATCTCTATTTTATTTTGTCTAAACATGGTTCTTATTGCTTTTTTTTTCGTAGCTAAAAGAGACTAGATTACTATCAGAAGCTGGCTTCCCATAACAGTATACCAATTAGCAGCGAATCTGGTAGCAGAAGGCAAAATTAAACGGTAAATGAACTGCGGAATGGTAAGACCAAGTACATGTAAAACAACACAAAATAAAAATGGACATTTAATCCCTTTTTCTGCTTTAGTCGTTTGACAAAATAAACATGTTAAAGAGATATATTTAGCAGTATCCTCCGGTTATCTTTACTACATATAATTTTTTATCTGCTATTTTCAGACATTAGTTGCTTGGTGAATAGGATAACTTAAAAAAATCGAACAAGTTAATCTAATCTTAAAGACGAGGCAGACCCGCTTTACATCGTAATATTTACAATTAAAACTATAAGCACCAAACGATTCAATTCAGGACTAAATTTTTTCCAAATTCTCACTGTAATTATTTTCAAATTTGCTCCATATTTTCAGTATCATTCGAGGTCTTCCATTTCTTTGGAAATTAACATTCAGAATAACATACAAAATATTGATCAATGAGATACCTCTAAGTGATTTTTTATGTAAAATTCTCCTTTAGTTTTTATTATACTTACTTATTTCATTAAATATTTCAAATAATATATTTCATTGAAAGCCATATAATAATCTTATAACGTGTAACTAAAGAAATAAATTAAAGCAATGACACAGAAAAAAAAAAGACGACTAAATTTAAATTTTTACCAAATCTTAGAAAAAGTACTTGTGATTATCTAGAATGTAGATCTAATTCAAGGCGCCAAAATACTGTACACGGATTATGGAAGAAATTGTCGAGCTGCTTGCCACACACATCCCTGAGGTCGAAGTTTATATGAACAAGGAGGAAAATAGATAATATTTCCTATACAATCCGCGAAACATCAAACTAATAGAAAAATAAGATTCATCGATGAACTGAATGCGATATAATTATTATTTCTTCATAAGGAGGTATTTCACACAATTATATAGAAATGTTTTTTTTTTGTTAATATATAAAATTACTTCTCAAATTATGGAGAAGAATGGTTAATTATTGGATTAGGCTAAAGCCTAGGTACTTTTCAAGTATATAATACATATCGCTACCTGTAGTAAATAATGATTAGGCACTAGATAGATAGATAGATAAAGTCTTTATTTTCCTTTTATAATTACAAAAAAGTAAACAATCACAAAAATTATAAATTACCTTTAAAATAAATAATAAATAAAAAATACTTCTTTAAATAATAGACTAAACAAAATAAAGACGTACGCTAGGTCTGAGACCATCAGCGGGGTTGTTGTTTGTATCTTATGATACCATTACAATTTATTATTCATTTATCATACTTAACTATTTTTTAACTACTTATTATTATTTTATAAGTTATTTATTAACTATTTTTATAGAAAACTATTATCCATATAACAATGTTTGCTACTTTTATTTATTTTACTTGATTTTAGAAATTAAATTCTGATATCAATTCTTTTCTATACCTCCATGCATCTTTGCAATAATATTAATAATCGGTCCCCATTGGAGATCACCATTTAAATATTTTAGAGTTTCTTCCATCGTCAATTCGCTTTTTTTAAGATACGCTTGCCGAAACTCTTTCAATATAGGGCAGACTGACAAAAAATGATACAGGTCTTCCGGTAGAGATTTATTACATAAAGAACACAGGTGCACTATTGTATAATAGTTCTCTTGAAGGTGCACTATTGAGAAAAGCAAGCCTCCTCTGGCTTTCAGGTCCATTTTGCATCATTGAAATGGAAATGGTCATTTAGATATTTATTATTACTATCTAATTCATAATTTAATTTACTGTATAAACGACCAGAGGTAGAACTTCTTGCCCTATTAATACAATTTTCTTTACTAATTATTTCTAATTTGGAGCGCACTTTTCCAAGCACCATTTACCACATATCAATATTATCTAAGGTTAAATTATTTGTTTCGATTTGCATTCCACAGTGTTCTATTAGTTTTAAAAGATTGTTATACCAAGAGGTCTTCTTGCTTATAATTTCTTTTGTTATAATTTTCGGATACCTGTTATCGGGCAATGCAAGTGTTTTTAGGATATAATCTTGATGCAATTGTAGCGTGTGCAAATATGGGGAGGTAACATCAGTTTCTATATATAAGAAATAAGTTGGTATATTGAATTGATTAGGCACTAAATAGTATGAATGAATAATTAAAAATTCCAAATAAGTTAAGTATTAAGTAAATCTGTGTATACTCATACAATGTACACTACAATTACAGAAGACTATTTTTTTTTAAAAATAATACAATAACATATAAAGAAACCACTTTATACTTTGTGCTCTAAAATTATTATGCTACATCTCATTATGTTAGAATTGATTTAATAATAAAAAATTTCTGCAGGACTGCCGACAAAATAGGTTTTCTCCAAATGTGGAATTCCTGAAGATAACATACCCAAGAGCCTGTATTAAGTGTAACGCAGCTCTATTGACAATTAATTGTGCAGTTGTGCTGTAGGATGCAGATGACCCTGCCAAATATTTATCTGATGATAACATAGATGAATTTGGGGAAACTCACAATACAGCAGGCAATAAACTGAATAGTTGTTGAGACTTCCAGAACGGCTTCAAATTTTCAAGAAGCAAAAAAATGATGTGCAGCATCTCTGCCGGTTAGGGAATGAAAATAGTCTACCAATCTCAAATACAGAAAATAACAACTATAAAATACAAGGAAAGCATATGATTTCTGGGAATGGTATTCGTTTCGATGTACGGAGCTGTAACGGAGGAAATGCAGCCATAACTTCCTCCAACCGGCATAAGATACATATGCTTCAAGTTTGCCATGGCAAGAACAACTGAGCTCAATCATCTTGAAGCAATGAAGACCACAGATGTATTCTTATCAAGCTACAGATGGAGGAACAGAGCGCGAAATTTTAAAAAGCACTTTTATTTGTATTACCCACCTCTAAGCTAGAACATGGAGCTCCTATATATAGCTCAACACACAAATCATGCTTAAATTACTTGATAAAGGTGTAATGGAAGATATAAGACTATAGGAGTTCCCTTCCATACCAGTGCTTTCCATATCGAATAAGGGTTGATGCTACCATCGCTGAACACAACAGCTGGCGCTATGCTATGCCGCAGTAGGAATATAGGGGAATTCAATGCATCCATTGTATCAAACCATATTTGAAAGCTATTCTGATGAAAAAGCCCGACACCAAAGCACGCAAATGTAACCTCTAGAATATAGAGCTAAATATCTTACGGATAGGGAGGGATTGGAATTTTCATCCTGCAAAGGTTTACACGTTTAATACTAATACCTCTTCTCCTGGTTATTAACTCCTACCACCAACCGCATGGGCCTGACAATAATAAAAATAAAACACACATCCCCTTTGTCTATAGACAAAATTAATTGAAATTTGAATTTTTTTTACAATAATTACTGACCGGTCTTACAGATAGATCACAAAGCGATAAAAATATAGGCAATACCGCGTACACAGAGGTTACCTTTGTATGTGCCGCCCCCATAGTTTACACGGCAGAAATTTACTCAATATGCCAGGGTTTATAATTTCCTCTACAGAAATTATTATAAGTACTTATATTATCATCTCTTAAGTACAATGATGCTCTTCTGGATGTATTCTGTTTACTATATGTGGAATGTTAGAGCAACTATGCACACTTAGACAGAGGGTGACATTTATATAATACATTGGGATTTCCGGCAAAGAAAGAGCATCAGGCGGCAAAGACCGCCGTCTGTAATCATAATGACGTCAACTTTGTGTGTCTCACGGCACTACACGTTTACATAAAAGGAAGCATAATTAACAAATGGCAGCACCAGTGAGTGGGACTGCTTAAAGAAAAACTGAAAACCACGCGTAAATAATATGACATATATAGGAAGGGGTCAGTCACTGCGACAATCTAGGGGAATAAGCATTACTGCGAGCCTGTCACATGATTTGCGCATAGTCGTAAAAAAGTTTTCCTATAAAACACGGCTCTCGATCTCCTTACCACAAAAGAAGTGATTTTTATAACATAAAATTTAGAGTTAGATTAGATCAGTTTTGATAAAAGCGAGGGTGGTGAATGTTTTAATAGCATGAATGTATTTATTAGCGTACTTGTATATACGAGTATTAGCACCTCTTTTTTATATGTTATTGTTTACATTTTTTATGGCATTTTATGATGATATGAATGAATACAATGTATATAGTTGTGGATAATTCCACAGAGCTGGAAAGCAACAGAGATATTTTCCGTGATAGTCTGCTTCTTTTTCTGTCATCATTATTAACCATGATTACCTAACGGTCTTTAGAGATAGATCGAAGATAGATAACCGTGTAGGCAATGCCGCAAAAGTGGGTTACATCAAAAAGAAGCAGCCTATCACGGAAAATATCTCTGACTCTGTATATATTTTTTAGATTTATTTATTTCAAGGTGTAGAAATATTGAAAAAAAAAGCACCTTATCCTGATTAGATTTAGGAAACTTTCAGGGGTAGGGATATTTATAAATTTTTCATTAGATCAATCCGAGTGGCAATATTAGAAGAAAAGATCCGTTATGACTTGTTTATATATTTACACTATTACACTCTCCAAACACATGCTCGCATCGACTAGATAGATGATCAAAGGAAGTATGTGTGAAACCATGTTTGATATCCTGAGACTCTAAGCTGTCACCTTGTTTCAAATTATGCTACAATAGAAAAAAAAAAACGAGTATGAGCTTTGAATATGAGTTATCCCAGATTGAGCAGAAATTGCTGGAAAAGTAAAAGATTCGAAAAGACGAAGCACAAAAAAAGAATTTAGTTTCAAACCACACAAGATAAAACTGCCATCTACAAGTTTTGATTGGTTGATTCATTAATACAGGTACAAATTCATTGCCCAGACGTACTCCATATACAACTGAAAAAAAAAATTAGGTATATATATATATATATATTCGGTATTTATCTAAATTTAAATTTGATATTCTAAATATAAAAATATAACTCTATAGGCTGTGTCCTAATGGGAGAGTGGGGGTAGTCCTTTATTGGCCCTTCCACTCAGTCACAAGTTAACACTCGAGCAAGAAAATAGTGTATGTGCGAATATTTACCTATGCGATTTAGACTTCGGCTTTTCCTGTCGGTGAAAACCCATGCGTTACCACATCTGGTTTTCCTCGGAGTTAGTAGTGATAAGTCGATTTCTTGTCGGGTGAGTGTCTCCGGATTCTCCCGGCCTGTTAAGGTTGAACGGCCAAGCATGTGGTCTACTTCCGTTGCTTCTCCGGCCTTACAGCTTTCCTGGAGCCCGTTTAAATACTTCATCTATTTTTATCAGCCGTACTGTGTGGACAACGACGCTGGAATTACAGGCATATGGTTCTTTTTGTTTCCTTTCCTGTCTCCTATTTCCTTGAATTCCCCATATGGGCTGAAGGACTTCAGTCGGACCACACTAATTTTAAAGGTGTCCGCGTTTAAAGGTAAGCGCCACTCCTTTGCTTGTTGAATTTAATAAATCCTTTTGCTATGCATTTTGCATTTATTTAATATTCATTTGTTCATGTTATATGAGCCCATTGGCTCACTCTTTCTTTAATCTTGCTATACAGTCCACTTACTATTTTCGGTAATTTAATATTCACATTTTTAAATTTTACTTTATTTCATTTATTTTTATTTGACAAAACTTACCTATTAATTTTCGTTTATTATGTCATTTTATTACCTGTTTTTTTTACCAAACATATATATATATATTATATATATATATATATATATATATATATATATATATATCTATATTATATATTATTGTTTGGTAAAAGAGAGGTAACAAAATAATACAATAGACATATATATGTCTGTGCATCATCTGAAATACAATTCCCAAAAGGTCGTCCGTCATTCCTGGTAAACCGATTTTCTTCATCAAACTGCAATTTTGACAATAGTTAAAATCTTGTTAAATAAATACACAAAGACGATACATATATTGCAATGGTAATTGAGAAAAAGGCCTAACAACCACTCTCCACCAGAACCAAACCTAAATGAATTTTTTCGTTTCGAATAAAAGTTGAGCTCTTTTCATGGTTAGTAGATATAACAACACCTTTAAAGGAAAAATCGTTAGAGCTATTTTCGAGAAACAAACAAAAGTCTTAACAATTTATTCAGTCAAGTTTTATTTTCGTCGATAGAAATATTCCATTCACTGGTCACCAACCACTTAATGAAATAAGAAGTTTCAGTTTTCGCGATACTTATCTCCCCGTTCAAATATATCACACAACACAGAATTACAGTTGTAAAAACTAATTTTGAAAAACATGTATTATCGGTTAAAATTCAATTTCGATAATTTGACAAAAATCACAATATATTCCGATTGGAGCAGTAAAAGAAAGTAATAACAATTTGGAGAGAATGGATGATTAGCTCAGTGTTAGGTAATGCGCTGGTATTTTTTGGGTGAAGGTAATTTAAAAACAAAAAGAACATATACGACAAAATTTTCCTGTAACCATTCCAAAATAAAAATTAATAACAATGCACTCGTGCAATTTTTTAAGTACACTCACACACTTTTAAAAACTAGTCAGTATAATTTTCATAATTACATTAATATAGTATTCGTGAAAACTCAATAGGGGGCGTTCCTAAATTCGTTGGTCCTTTTTTCATTCGTTTCTAAATTTTATTAGATTTTCTTTCTCCTTATTAATTGTAATAAAGATTTAATAAAATCTGATACCTATAATAAACTTTGTTCCCATTTGGAATTCTCCAAACCATTTTATATTTTTGTCCTTCTCCTGAATCGGACCATTTTATTATTTTAGGATCTTTAGGAGCAGAAACATTACTGCCCGGCAGTTTTTCTTGACATCTGTCAGGCATTCGATCGGGTGTGGTATCCGGGTTTATTGTGGAAACTCAAGGGCATCCTCCCCTCCACATACTACTACCTCATCCTTAAATCATATCTCTCCGATTGCCATTTCCTGGTTGTCCAAGGCACTTCCTTTTCTCCTATATTTCCCATCCTCGCTGGCGTCCCACAGGGGAGCATACTTGCTCCTCTTTTATTCACAGTATACACGGCTGATCTCCCGTTACATCCCAACACTACCACTTTCACCTTCGCCGATGATACGGCTATCCTTTCCTCTAATAGTGATCCCGTCATGGCTACTCGCCATCTTCAAAGCCACCTCAATATCCTTGAACCCTGGCTCCGCAAGTGGAGAATCAAGGTTAATCAACACAAATCCAAACACATAGTCTTCACCTTAAACCGAAAAACCCTTCCCGCCATTCAATTTAACCATAACTTTCTCCCAATTGTAACCCAAATCCGCTATCTCGGACTTCACCTAGACAGACGATTAACATGGAACCCTCATACTCGACTCAAACGAAACGAACTAAATTACCGATATAGAATACTAAAAAAACTATTAGACAAACGCTCAAAACTTACACTTCACAACAAAAGACAACTGTACAATTCTCTACTAGCTCCTATTTGGACTCGAATTATACGGGACTGCCAAAAACTCAAACCTGTACCGCATTCAATCCCTACAGTCTAAAATCCTACGCACCATCGTCAATGCTCCCTTCTACGTCTCTCTAACCTCACTATCCACACTGACTTAAAAATTCCACTCGTCAACACTTTAGCCAAATCCCGCTACCTAAAATTCCATTCCAAATTATCTTCTTATTCCAATCCCCTAATCCAAGCCGTCTGTACTTCCACTCTCCCCACAAACCCGCCAAGACGACTAAGGCGTCGATGGCCGCGCGACCATCTTAATATATAACGACGGCTGTCTTGAGATACAGTCGTACACACTAAGGCCATAAAGGCGTATTACGACTGCTATCGCTGGATAGCCGTCGTTCATAACTTCAAGCCAGGGTGTGCGCGCTAGCGCATACTTTAATTTCATTATTCATCTGTTTTACTTGTTGTATGGTTGCTGTATAGTTGTAAAAATCTTTAAATAAAAAAAAAAAAGATCTTTAGATCTTGAGTTTAGTTGAGTTCAGTTTAATACTCATTTTCTAATCACTACTGTAGCGTATTTGCATGCCCAGTACAGTAAGTTATCCGGTACCATAATCTGGTTTCCGGGAAATTAGAACTCTGCAGGTACTCCGGTAGGAGATCATAGGCACAACTTGCTGAAATAAGTGGGTTAAAGGGGAGGTGTAACAACAAAAGACAGAAAAACAAATAATTCTTGTGTAACAAAAAACTTTATTGAAGAATCAATTGCTCCCAATCCATTTGCCTTGTGGACTTGGAAACGGTAACTGACAGCCTCTGGAAATCGCACCGATTGTCCGAAGGTCAAACAATCCCTTCCAGAGCTATCCACATGAGGTTGCTGGTTTGATGTTGTCACATCAATCGGAGGACCACTTCAATTAGGCAGATTGGATAACCTGAGAATCTGTTGGCAAATGAATGAATAGATAATATACTACTAATAGAGGAAGAACTGATGAACGCTCAATTTGAGCTCGAGACGATATGTAACCAAATAAGATAGAAAAGTACTTATAGTATTAGATACTGAGGCAGAATAAGAAAGGTTACAGTGTGCGTACTTGCTCGGAATGTTATAGCCTCTCACACTTCATTAAATAGGAAATCATTCTCTGAATACGTCGCTGAATACGTCCAACCGGAACACATAATTTAAGTTGACAGTCAAGAAACCTATATTGAAGTAAAGGTACAAATTTAGTATTACATATGAGTATTAAACTAATGCTGAAGGCGCTAATAAAAAAACGATAGATTACCTCTATAGGCGATTTCATATATCGCACAAATGGCATCTGCCAGCTTATAATGACTAAAATTAAATAGTGAGTTACAGATATAAAGGATGGGAAAGATACGGAAATTATCTCTACTCACAGATGGTTGTAAGAAGTTAATATAAGCAATTTGCATTTGCCAGGTTGACGCTGCCTGAAGTTGGTTGAATTAATGTTCACCACAGCTGTAAAGGCCCTTAATAAGCTAAATAATGAATTAAATTATAAATTGAATCATGAAATGAAGCTGTAACTTGGTGATGATGCAACACAGAATGTAAATACAACTCTGCTGTTAATAATATAACACTTAAATATTGAAAAGACAAACACGTTAATACAACTCCGTTACACAACTTCAACATTGAAACAGCAAAACAGCAAAAAATCTTCAAGATTAGATAATAATAGAGTAGTAATAAACTAATGGTGTCTCGGTATAGCGTTTCTTTTCCTAGTGTGTATCTATCTGCGCTCCATGCGGAGAGAATTGCAAGTATTCATTACCCCCTTGCCGGAATGTGGGGAAATCTATTGATTAAACAATCGAACTAAAAGTTACGTATTTCGTTGCATTTAAAAACATACCTTAAAATCGCAAAACCACCCATGAAACCCAAAAATACGTAACAACTACTTTTGATTTCAAGCAAAATAATCTTCCAAAGTTAATCTTTTTGTTGGCTGTGCTAAGAAACTATGGTAAATTTGAATACTACTCTGTATCCCAATATGGCTAGCTTTACTAAACTTAATATAGAAATTTAGCCGATTTACCATTTTTCGTAATACATTCTAAAGACAATGAAAGAGCATTCTGTCCAGAAACAGCAATCATTAGTATAGCTTTTTGTCCGAACAACACTTGAACTACCCTTCAAAAGCATAAAAATCGAAACGGTCTATCAGAGACATAGTTTAGGCTTCCCGGCCACTGTTTCTAGGATACACTCCCACGCAGATTATAAAAACAGTTCAGAGAGCAGGTCTGCAATTACTTGGGCTTTTAGACCAGTCCTAGGATTTATTCCATGCTCATTCAAAATTACAAAATGCACCTATAAATTACTTTTTAGAAAAAATAAAACAATCACAACCCCAGAAAGCACATACAATTCCGTCTTATTTGGCTGTACACATATATTTATTCCAACCAATTACAGATTTATTTATATGATTGAAAAATAATAATAAAATAAAAATAATATCTATAAGTTTCATTTAGGTACTACCATGGCATCAGACCCGATGGTTTCAGGATGGAAGCCAGAAATTTGTGGTTTATTTTTCAATTTTCTAGAATACAGCTTCAAAATTTTCTTTATGCTTTGTATACTACTTTACACATATAAATACATATATATCATTCTTGTTTGACACATTTTCTAGAGAAAAGAAATTTTCTGGTAGTTTTGGGAGAACAGTAACGCTTACCTTTCCCTTAAGGAACCATAACAATATAATGAATGCCACCTATAATATAATTATTGATGTATCTTAGAAGCATTACATAGAATTCCAGATTTGAACAAAATCGGATAACTTAAAGTGCGACTTTTTCAGAATAGTTTGTTGAGGAGTAATTTTGAATTTTCTCGAAAATGATTATAAAGATTTCTTTTAAACTTGGAATGTTAACTGGATAGAATATATATATAGTAGAAATAGTATAGAGAATAGAATAGAGAACAGAATAGAGAGAATAGTATAGTACATAGAAGAATGTATATAGTAGAAGAAATATATAGTTGTGCGTAACTTGTGGCGTTAAATTTCAATTGTAGTGACTTGGTTCAATGTTATTGGCGCGCCCTTCTGTACTGCAGTGTAATCATTCTCTACCTACCTGAGTCATTCGCGTTTCTAGGGTAACCAGTTAAAATAGTTTAAAATAGACGGCTCCCAAAAACTTGTAATTTTGTGGGGTTTAGAGAAGTAGTAATCAATAATTTTAGTAAGGTTGTGCTGGTAGGGGGGGTAAAGAACGGATAGAGAAGAAAATTTTAGATTACTGGGAAAACAAACAAACAAAAGAAAACAGAACAACACAACATATCAGAAGTAGTGATGGAAGAGCACAATGGAGGCCTACCTCATGATAGAGGACTACCGGCTGACATAAAAGATAAGTACTCGGAAGATAATAATAATGATAGTAACATTAGTAATGAAGTTAATATTAATAATAATAATAATAACAATAATAATAATAATAATGATGATGATAAATCCGGGAAAGGCCACAAGCGATCGTTGACTCGTGAGAATACGGGTCTGAAGATATGCGCGCGGCGGAAGTGGTGAAAAGCAAAGATAGGATAGCGAATATTCAGGATACTATTAATAAAGGGATAATAAAATTAGCATTGAAGTATCTATGGAAACAGGTGGTGGGAACTCGACTGGTTTCTATAAGCCTACGGACAAAGGTCCCTTCATTCTACATGTAGAAGGTCAGGACGGTAATTGGGCAATATCCATCGGGTCACATTCGGTAAATGTATATATAAAGAGGATAACAGCTATTCAAATGATATAGTGGATTTCAGAGCTGTGGGGAAAAACCGGATGAAAATTATAACAGAAACACCGGAAGCTGCTAACTATTTAATTAACTACACGGGTTTGGAAAAGCGAAACTTGAGGGCTTATATCCCAGAATATCGTATCTATTCGAAGGGCGTCATTAGAGGGATGGAAGCATCCTTTCCAGAGGAGGAAATTCTGCAGCACCTTCGAAGTGAAATTTCGGTGATAAAAGTAGAAAGAGTATATAAAAGAATCGAAAATAGGCCTCTTGAAACTTGTTTCCTGACTTTCGATAGTCAGAAACTTCCGAGGCATGTCACTTTGTATGGGGCGAGGTTCCTTCCGCGCAATATTTATAATAAGACAAATGAGTGTAATATGAACTTCACACACAGAAACCCATTATCTTTCCATCTTTCTGTCTACGTTTCTTATAGATTCCTTAATTTAATTTTAATACTTCGTACCCAGATTTCCCCAACCATAATGGTACCATCCATAAATTTCTTAAAATCTTCTATTCTAGGAATATTGTGCGAATATTGCGCAGTTTAATTAAGTTTAACCATGCAAAGATCGCATTATCACCATATGGTTTTTAACATTTAGGATATTTAAGTGTACTAGGGGGCAAGGTAAAAAGTTTTTCTGCCTAGCCAATAGATAGCACTGCTTCAAATGAAATTACTCTTTTGCTATGTTGGCAACAGTAAATATGAATTTGACCAGACAAATTGTTTTTTAAAGTAAGTGTGTGGTTGTTTTTGGCAAAATGAAGAAACTCGAATACCGTTCCGTCAAAAAATTCATCGTTTTGGGTGGTTTATCGGCAAAAAAATCATCCGAAGTTGGTGAAAGTGACTTAAGGTGTCTGTACCTTTGTTATCAACAGTAAAAAAATGGGCAGCTAAGTTTAAACGTGATCGTACATCGATTGAAGATGATCCACTTGAAAGACGGTCTAAGCCTACAACTATCGGAGAAAATATCGAGAAGGTAAACAATATGGTTGCAGATGATCGACGATTAAAGGCGAGATAGCTAAGACTGTAAGTATCTCAGGAGAAAGGGTACGGCACATTCTACACGAAGAACTCAGTATGAGAAAGTTTTGTGCAAGATGGATACTGCATTTGTTAAATGTTGATCACAAACAAATGAGGAACCGAGTTTCTCAGCAATGTTTGTGCCGTTTCAAGAAGACCGATTTTCTGCGCCGATTTGTTACGATGGATGTAACATGGTTGACCACTTCTGAGTCAAAACAACAGTCCAAGCAATGGGTAGAAGCTGGTGGCTCTGCATTCAAGAAAGCAAAAACAATATTGCATCGGCTGGAAAAGTTATGGCTAGTGTTTTTAGGGATCCCAAACGGATTCTTTTAATTGATTAAATAACTGCCAAAGGGTCAAGCAATTAATGGGAAATACTACGTACATCACGTTGACCAGTTAGAAGAAACAAATAGAGAGAAGGCCTGGTTTGCAAAATAAAATCCTCTTTCACCAGGACAATACACCCAGCTAAAAAGGCTCTTTGGCAATGAAATATGAAAAGGTCATAATTATGTGGTTGTATTCCTACATAATTATATACAACCAACAAGTGTGAGTAACAAGTAACAGAAACATTACGTTGAAGTGAACTCTCTGCACGAACTTGGTGAATTTGCTCTGACGAAGGATGAAAATCCAAACCGGTGAGGTAGAAAATAAATATGAATGCTACTACGGTTAAAATACCAGATGTTATCCAGCGTTGCGGATCAATCCACATATTCAACGAAATATGAATTGTTGGAACAACCTCGCTATCCGCTAGATTTAGCTCCCTTTGACTTCCTAAACCTTAAGAAATTTTCTGGTTGGAAAAGATTTTGGGTCAAATGAAGTGGTCGTGACAGCAGCGGTAAATGGATATTTTGAAGACCTTCCAGAATTGCACTTCAGGGACGGGAATCCAGTTAATGGAAAAAGTGTATTGAACTAATGGGAGACTGCTTTGAGAAATTACTGCATTTTTAAATATAAATAAAACTCATATTCACTACCAAGCCCGGAACATTTCACCTTGCCCACTTATATTAATAAACTATGAATACAATTTAATACAAAGTGCTGATGAAATTAAAAAAAACAGCAACTGTAAGCAAGATATAGCGTAGCCCTTTGTAGTAGAAGAAGAAATGCAAAAATAAATATTTTGAAAAATATTTTAAATGAAATAATTTTGGCAAAAATAATGTATTTTAGAGGCAGGTACTATAATAGTACTATAAAAGTCAGGCCATTGCTATAAAGAATCCGTTAAATTAATACAATGCCACTTGGCCAACTGTTTTGTAAGAGAAGGCATTCCTTGAGGACAGTCTGCATTCTGCTTTGAATGCCAGAACACTTGCTTCAGGAATCGCTCTCATAAACTTAGTGCCAGTGATGGAGATTTGCCTTTATTCTAGATCATTTATTAAGATAGAGTTTGTTGTAGACACCGAAGCAGAACACTTGTTTTTCGCTCTCCATAGCATCAGTGCAAATAACTTGTAGTTATTACTGCAATAGAATATATTTATTGTTAGCAGTGATGACTACTTTCTTATTTCTGATATTTCACTCTCTTAAACATTTCTACTTACAAGCCCTTGTGCAAATCCGCCTACGCCACAAGCCACTACAACAAGACATCACGCCAAAAACATTTCACCTTCTTCAAGTGTAATAACGGTTTGTGATGGCGTGGTGAAAGGAGTTGACGACCTCCAATAATATGACGATCGGTTCACAATTATAAAGAGCCCTTTAATTGAAACTATTACCTAAATATTGGAATAGATCGTACAGAACAGGTAAAAATAAAAATAAAAAAAATTAAAAAAAATAATTCTTGGGAATAAATATATGTATATTGTATACAGACTGACATAGTTAATTATATAATATATACATAATAAAATGAACTATACAACAATATATGTGTATCATTATGAAACACCATTTTTTTTTTTTCATTTTTATTTATTTATTTATTTATTTATATATTTTTATATTTATATATATATACTACATACACGTTTGTTTTTCGAGAACCCAATTAAAACAAAATTTAAAAAAAAAAAAAATTAAATTTCTTTACAATTTCTGTGTACTAAAGGTTTTTGTTAAATTCTGTTAATATCAATTTTTTAAAACTTTTCTGCTGTCCATTTCTATTTTTTAAATAATTCAGTCGCAATTTTATTATTATATTTTTACTTTTTTTAAATTACATTAATATTTAATATATTTATAATATCTACAAACTATTTATAATAATTAGAGAATACTGTTTAGAAAAATTTTCTCACTTCTTTCACCACCTTTTTTTAAAAAAAAGTAAAGTGGGGGGTTCTTTTATAGAGCTCATTATTCATAAATATCGTTAATCATAATTTAATCGTAATTCCTACATGAAGAAATTAATTCATATATTGGCAAAAAACAAACATAATAAAATTGTAGATCAGGAACTTTAAGGTATACAAAAAAAAAAAAAAAAATTAATAAATTTACGTTAAAAAAAAAAAATTATTTAAAAAATAATAGATAATCTAATGATTTTAATTAATATTTATAAAGCAAGATTAAAAAAAATGAAAATTGCATTAAAGCTCTTCGGGATACTTAAAAAAAAAAAAAATATATATAATAATTTCTGCATTTATTTTATAATTTTAAAATTTAAGGAACCTGATAAAATATAACCTATATATAATTTATACAAAAACATCACCTTTTACCATTGTATATTTCATTCACACTTTTCTATATATTCAAATATACCTATTTTATAAATATATATATATATATATATATATATAGATTAATTTCCTTTTTTTTTTTTTTTCTCATTACTTATTTCACTTATTTATATTATAATTTTACATCCTACAAGCGATAAACTCGTTAAAAATGAAATAATAAAATTGTTTTCTTTTAATTAAAAATTACAATATTATTTTATTACACAAAGCATTACACTTTTAATATTCATTCTCTCATTTTTCTTTTACGATCAGTATAAATTTATATTATCAAATAAAGACCGTAAGAAATAGACCAAAAATTTTGGAACCTTAAATTTTTATTGAACAAATTTTTTTTTCCAAATAAATAGAATTATGATTTTATATACATATATAAAAAGAAAAATTTTTATTTTCCCCCTACATCTCAGTTTGTGTTTTTGGTTTTCGAAATCTTTTATTAGGTTAATAAAATTTTGGCATTGAAATACGAACCGATAATCCAGTTGGCAAAATTACTAATGTCTACATGATTATGAAAAATTAATTTAATGTGGCTCATGAAAAATAAATAAACTCGATTAGTTTGTAAAAACAAAAATTGTTATTATGTCTGTTAATAGCCTGCCTAAGTCAGAGAGTAGTCTCTGTCAACCGAGAGAAGAGAGGCTCTCTCTGGTTAACAGAGACTACTCTCTGACTTAGGCAGGCTATTACAATGTCTTTAGAAACTAAATAAAAAATTAAAAAGAAAATACAATCTAGAACAGCCAGAAATCATTGTAAAATTATTAACTGTCATTTTTATGAGGCCGAAGTCACAAAAAAAAAAAAAAAAAAAAAATACAATATGCTGAATGTATAGGAAATTAGTTACATAATCAATAATACGTATTTAGATTAAAGGCTAAAAACAAACATATAAGAAGGCCTGGTGACGAACCTAAAAAAGAATATATTGTTTTTTTAATGGGGCTGTTTCAATTGTTTTATCGCTCAATTATGATTCAACTATAATTAATATCACAACAATATTAAGTAAAAATAATTTCAAGAAAATTTCATTGCTTTTTGTTTGCCTAGTGTTCGATGTAAAGCTTCAAATTCATTGTCTATCCTTCCCTACTTTTGTCAGCATTGGAAAAGGTAATTCTTGAGATAAGATTGTTACAGTTAACCAGTGAGACGAACATCGCGATCCCACAATTGGCTCGCCAAGGTGATAAGAAGCTCGTCCCTAAATAAAAGATACTTGAATCGAGATTCGAAAAAAAAAATTAAAAGGAAGTCTAATTGTTTAGGGGTGAATGGTTTAGCTCAATAGAATTGGATACAGGATCCGAGTCGACTACTGATGGCTTTAGATTTTCTCTTTCTGAGAACATCCACAGCTTACTGGTCCCCGGTAATGGGATGGCTACAATATCTTGGCAGCATACCATAATTCTTATTCCATCACAACATCTTCTTAACCTTTTTTAGATATTAATTGAAGAGAAGTTCACTTGAAGATGGAAAAAGTTCAAGATATAGCTAACCCAAGACTGAAACAAACAGCTACAAGCAAGCCTGCCCAAGGTGCTCCAATGTACCTTGTTAGTCCAATTGTTAAGATTTGTCAGTTTCTTTGCAGCTTGTTCTGTCTGACACATCCATACTTATGGTTAATTCATCCTTTTTGTCCTTTCAGGACTGTTCCATTACCATTTATGTTTACATATTCCATAAAATTGGAAAAAGAAAGAATATTTATTATTCTTTAGAGAATATTTAAATATTCAAGGATAAAAAGGATATTTAAAATTTATTTCATTCATACGGAAATTTAGCTTAAAATTGTTATTGAGATAAAGTAACGCATTATTTATGGGCCATGGCTGAAACTTCTTGCCCAATGAGATGAAAGTCTCAGACCTTAACTAGCACCTGAAACCGGATTGGAATTTAATCTATATAAATAAATTCCAACGCATGCGCCTTGACAATCAATCTCGTGGGCTTTTCATTGTTTGTCTTGCCAAAATTTGGTGGGCTTCATTTTTCGTCACCATAAAATCTGATAGCATTACTTAATATATAACAAGTAATACTTAAAAATATGTAAACAACTCAGTGGACAAGAAGACTTTCAACGACAAGTATATAAATTTACTGCGGGGCTGATGGACTCGAAAATTTTCTTAGAGGGCCCGCCAAGACCCTCTGCAAAAGTAGAGTTACGGAGAATGAATCACTGGCGTAGTTACAGGACGCTGCCTCTTAAGGAAACATCTTACATAGCATGGATCTCTATGCGGATCCACTCAGTAGCTAATGCGGCCAAAAGAACGAAACACCGTTTCAGCTTCTTGGAGAATGCTTACATTATTATGTTCACAGATGATTCTTTGGCGATTTTGGCGCCCACAGCCTGGTGTGCCGAATTAGGAGGGATCAGAAATTTCATTCGCCACAGCCCTGGCGATTTTTTAAGATACAGGGCTTAGTGAGGTGTCCTAAGGGATGCACAATGAGCCTATTAGTTAGTGGCCCTAAGTGTTTAACTTCTCTACAGAGGCCCTGAGTTCTAAATTAAATTAGATATTTATTTATGTCTATTTTAGCTAAAGATGAGAAATAGATTTTAGGCCTGGAATTTCTCACAATGCGTATTCTGGAAATCACAATTATTATTTGTGAATTAGAAAAAAAAAAAGAGGCTGCCAAAAGTTCCAACTTATAGAAATCTGCGAAACTAATCATTATAAAACTTGTCACCATCAAGCGATGAATTAAAAATGATATTGAAAATAATTAGTTAAAAATACCAAAAAAAAAAGTCTTCATAAACTATCTGGCACAAAAACGATAAATTACTTTTTTTAAATATTAACTAAAGATTTACCGTGATTGTAAAGCAATTTTTTTTGGACAACGGCTCGTATTTCAGCACAATAAAAATGTCAACATCCTTCTCTTATCAAATTATTAACATATTAGTTATATTTATTTTAATGTAACTAATTTAATCATATTATATATTAAATTGTCCCTGATAACTGTTATAAATTATTATCTGTAATATTCACAAATTTAAATGTTTTTTTTATTTTTTATTTACTAGATTATTGTTTTAATGATATGTTTTTACTAAAAAAAAAAAAAAGTCTTTATCGTTGTCCACTTTAATTACTATTTTTATTATAAGAAAATGTACATCAATATAATAAGGAAGAAATATATTAAAAAAAGAAAGGATTGAATAAAAAACATGTCGATTATTGTTTATAATTATTTTTACAATGAATCGGACAAAGTTTTATATGGATTTATTACTTTATTTTAATGTATAACTGATAAATTTCACCTTTGCTAAATATCCTGCAAGGAAATCAATTCTGTGTAAAAAAGAGTAGAATATTTCGTACTAAGTAAAAAAAATAAATAAATAAAGAAATGTGCCTTTCAATATTTGCGGTTCTTAAAAAATAAAGAATATTAAAGTTTTATTATAAAGATTAAAATTCAAAATAAGCAGTATAGGAAATTAGAAATAATGATTTGTCCTGCAATTTTGAAGGAATCCGGTATGAATCTCTATCTTTCATAGCTCATACCGTTGTAAAAACCAATTTTGCTATAAGCGCATTAGAGTGTGCGAGATTGTCCACGAAACTCTAACATCAATCACAGGCTAGAAAACTATTTATTTTTGTTTGCCGGCGAGATTGACACAGTTTTCCATTGGAATCAGTGAATAATAAACACATTATTAATTTATTGAGTTCTAAACCAAAAAAAAAAAACTGCCTGAACAAATCAAATTGCAATACAAACGAAACGTCATCTATTCATAACTCAATTCGGCATTTTTAGATTTGGCATGAATCCAAGCTAAGGGAAGCTTGAAAGATTACAAAATTTACCCATGTTCCCAAAACTATCAGAACTATCAATTTGTATATAAAATCTATAATTTCTTCGAAATATTTTGTGTATAAATTGATGAAGTAAAATTCACGAAACCGTCCAACAATTAATATTCCATGTTTCATGATTTATTTGCAAAATATATAATTTAATACCTATCTAAAGATTTCCCATTTACCAATCAAAACAGTTTTATTTTTAATTCATTAAATTTTTTTATTGTATAAATTTTCATTTTTTTTTTTTTATTTAAATTTTTACAAATAACTTTCAGATTGGAAAAATATTAAGATTTGATTCAAGAGTAAAAGTAAAGTAAAGTAAAGTAAAGTAATGCCTATTTTTTCAGGCGGGCTTAACGTCCAACTACCAAATTGATTCAAGAGTAATGGAAACAACATTCGTTGATGTCGAGGATATTAACAAGTGAAACAACAATTGGCTAAATAACTTAGACAAGAGTATTTATTGTCAGGAGTAGACAGCCGATATTCAGGTATAGAAATGATGGAACCTCAGCGTGATTTTGCTATAAGGGAACTTGAGGAATTGTAAAGTTATGATGGATAATAAATTTAGAGATACGGATGCATTGACAAAGATCCGGAGCGGATGTAGGATTATCGGAAATGAATGCGAAAAAAATTGTGGAATAACAAAATTTTAGTTATAAATATTAGTGAAATTGTAAACGTTCTGCATGAATTTTTTTTTTTTGTTTTTAAGCAAATCATTAAAATTTGAATCGATTAAAGAGAAATATTAAATACAAAATATTCCATATTCACTAGAATAAGTAAACGGATAAACAATAAGAATGAGATTGGACAGGTTGGTTCTTGAATTAAAATATAATGAATGGTTCAACTTATCGATCGTGTTATCTTATTATATGTATAAATTGGATATCGAGGAGCGTTCAATGAAAAATCTTTTTCTGTTTAACAACGTTTTGGTAAATTTATTTTCTTTCTTCAGATTCTATACGAAAATAAGACACAGAAAAGTTACAATTTTACCAGGTTTTATAAATTGTAAAAACAGTAAGATATTTAACCCATAAAAAAACCCGCCATAGCGCAACAACCCAGCAGTACCTCCGCCGTTTAGTTCCGGCCTTCGCTACCTAGGGCGCTACTAACTGTAGCTTCCCACTTTTTATTACAGCTGCTGGGTCAACTCAGAATTTGCTCTCACGGGATTCGAACCCTGAATTCTCGCCTGAAAGGCGAGTGCGCTAGCCACTAGACCAACGCGTGTGAACAAGATAATTTAACATATTAATGAAATAATAATTAAAGAAAAAATAAATAAAATATATATATAATAAATAAATTAATTTAAAAAAAAAAAAACAAATTTAAACAGAAACATTTTACAAATACGTTAACTAGATGAGCTGTATCATCGCATTTGTTGGGGTCTTTAGGATAGCGGTATTATAAGTATATAGCTAGTATATATATATATATATATATTGGGAAAATAGAAGTCGGTATAGAATTTATGCAATAATATCCTTCAATCCTTACCATACAGTAAAAAATCTAAATACGCAATTGACTAGTTAATTTACTTATTTATAATATTTTCTGTTTAAACTAGTTTTATTATTTATTTTTAATATATTTAATTTATTTTTTTTTAATTCTTATTTTATTAATTTGTTAAATTATCTTACAGTGTGTGGCACAATTATATTAAACCTTGTAACTTTCTCATGTCTCATTTGTGCAGACACTGAAGAAGGCAATAAACGATGTTGAAACTTTAGTAAACAAAAGGTTCTTTCATTGATCGCTCTAAAAGACATCTAAATTATAAATTTATTAAAAGATAACTAATCAGATAATTATTTATTTATTTTATTAGGAATATAAACCGTATACCATGGACTGATTAGTTGTGTAAACCAAAATAGTTTAAAAGAAGTATTAAAATCTGGTAATAATAGAAATTTCCTCACATATTCTCCTATACATGGATATGAAGTAAAAATTTCTATAATTAGGATGCATATAACTATAACGGCATGTTGTATAGTTAACCACACAACATGCTGATTGTAAGTGCTTCGCCGAAAAACGTCATCAGCCGAAACTCAGTATCACATACGAAAAAATGAAAGAAATAAATTTAACAACAAAGAACTTCTTGCAAGATATTTAGTTCAATAAAAAAAAAAAAAATAATATTTTTCCTTTCTTTATAAAAACAAAAAAAACAAAAATACAAACTTCCTCCTTTTAAATAAATGAAGAGAATGCCAATGACTAGAGCTGAGATTTAGCTAGCAATGACTCTATAGAAAATGGATTATGTGGTCGCCTAGTTAAATCTAAAGAAGTTTGCGGCGTCGTCGATGGCGGTGGACTTGTCTGTTGTGATTGTTGTTGTACTGAAAGAACAGAGCTAGTTTGTTGTTGTTGCGGTTGATGGGATTGTTGATGTGCCGGCGGTATGGGTGACATACTACTAGAATTACTACAATCACCAACAACGTCGATTTCTACTTCAGGACATCGACCAGTACCAGATGATGCCACACTACAACAGGATGATGTATCCTGTAAGGATGCTGACATCAATGATATATCCTGACGGGATGAACTGGAACCCGACACGGCGCTAGGATCCGTCTTGCCTGGAACAAGGACATAAAAAAAAAAAAATCGAAAATCATTTATCTGGTAAACAAAGCACACACAACACATTATTTAGTAATATTAAGCATTTTGTAGATTATTGAAATTAATTCTACAAAAAAATAGTTTAATTTTTCTAATATTTATGTAATGGGATGCGATTCATTAAAGATTCATAGGATCCGAACAGAGGAGAAGCACATTAAATGAATCAAAACTTAGTTACTCCTTGCCTAGGCCAGACTAAGAAGAGACAGTTCGATTTATAAATAGAGCGACACCAGTACAGTTTCGAGAGTTTACGACCAGTTTACATTCAGTCAGCAACCTATCTAATACTTTCGTATTACTCAGCTTACTGTAATACGAACAGTTTGCGTGTACTTTTCATTATACAGTGTTCATTTAGTATCATCTAGTTTATTTCTCTGAACACATTTCTCTTTAATTTTCTCTCCTTCTCACACCATTATATTTTTATGACAGAATAAGTTATTTTAATGTATAATTGCATGACAAATCTGTTTCACACTTTTGTTTTTGTTAAAATTTGTGCAGTTCTGAAGTCTCCAAAAACTAATTGAAGATTGTTTCCCAATCTAAGCAGAAAACAAACGATACCCGTCACGGTCAAAACAGTTTGTGCAGAACAATGGATTTTTTGCTCTTTTTTTCCCTTTATCCACCAGGATTCGAAGTGGCTGCTACGTTATTCTCATAGAAACTTGTTTAAGAAAACGTATCGATAAACAAGCAATTAGATTGGGAGCGACTAATAATACGATATGAATCGACTGAAGAATTCAATCTATAGATAGATTTAATAACTTTCACAAGAAATTTCTACCAAGTTTTTACCAAAATATGGGCAAGAATATCATTGGACCAAAAATCGCAATAAAACTGAATTCCAGTAGAACTGAGTCTCCCTAATGACCCTAGGATATTCTTGCAGTGCAGATTCATTCTGTAGTTCATCAAATTTTGTTCAGAATCTCTAGATATTTTGAACTTACCTAGAAATCAATAAATTACCTCAATTATGTGTTTTCGAGGCGAACCACTATCGGCTGGATAGCAGGTGGCGATAGAGAAAAGTTCAAGTTACAGCAAATATTCTCAAACAAGCTATCCTAGATAAGAAGCGGCAACAGATGGTGGTGGTGTACACCAAGGTATAATAAAACCCAAGGAAAGCGTGGCTTCATAAGTGTGCCATAAAAAAAATAACCCGGTGGGGAATGCGGTTTCATAGGCGTTCCGCAGCCGGTGGGAAAGAATTCTAAATTTCTTATCCTAGATTTATGTCGCATTCATCCAGTTTAGGATTCAATGATTTCGAAATAAATTACAACTAACGATTTGAATCGTGCATTTTATTTCGAATTTTGGACTATATGACTAAAAACTCCAATTAAATGGATTTTATCGTTTTTCTAAACTAGGATTAACCAGAATTATTTAAAAATGATGGATTAGAGCGTACAGAAAGTTCCTTCTTGGTTCAATATTAATTTCTCTCAGCTTGGTACTCAGTATAAGCGGTTGGAATATGAATTTCTATGGCGGAGGCTCAGCTATGATGAACAACATTGTATACTAAATTAGCAGGGAACCTTGGTTGCGAAGTAACCGGTAATTGCTGACCGCATAAACCCAAATATTAGACCTTCATCGTTTGCACGATTTTTAGCCTGTATTTGTTTATTTTATAAAATGGAGACTAGAGTATTTTTTATTTGAAAAATGAATGGATGTAAAAATCAATCTAAGAAGTACAATGACTAGACAATATGTACTTAAGTTTCTTCTGCTAATGTCAAATCTATTGTGGTGATTGACAAAAGGTAATAGACGGATATCTTACACTCAACCATTGGTATTCTGCAGCGATGAATAAAAGGTAATCTCATAATCCAATAGAAAATTTGGTAGGTAAAACTACATAAGCTAACTTCCTCTAGAAAAACCCCTATATATCTTCAAACTAAGAACGACATTTTCCTCATATTACCAACTGCAGTATCTAGAATTAACATTAATTCGACATTAATAAAAATAATATTACCGAAACCTAATAGTTTTATTGAATATGTATTTTTACCGTGGGAGTAATTCTTATCACTAATTTATCTAATAATACAGAAGACTGTTAAAAAAAAAAGAAAAAAGTTTGATTTGTAAATAATCGGTTGAAACTGCCTAAAAACTCTCATTAACTCTCTGAGTTCAAAAATAAGATTACGAATTGACAAATAAAATTTTCAGACAACACGAATTTCCTTCTGAAATAAGGGGTGTTTGTGTATATAATGTGATGCTCTATACCAGGTCGTGCGCTGCTGCGTATACCAAACAATCAAGTAAAACTAAAAAACAGATTATTTAAATTTTTGTTTCGACTTTTATCAACAAATCATTCTTCAGCAAGAATCAAAAGAAAACAGCTAACATTATAAACAGTTCCGTATCGAAAAAATACCTAACCCATATGGGGAATAAACTTGATCGCACTTTCAAGTAATAAGCATCTGAAACTGCCTAAAATATCACTGTGCAAGTCAGCCTGGTAGAGAGCTAGAAAATGCGTGAGATCGTTAAACTAGATATTGCACAAATCAACTAGCTCTGCAGGGCCCTTTGAACAATAAAAAGGTAAAGAGGATCATAATGGCTCGCAGTCCAAATTAGTTACGATCCTGAGCATGCTCACTATTACTAAGTTAACCTATATGCTGGCGAATGGATGGTAGATTCAGTTAGGCTAAGTTTTTCAAAGACCCAAAGCACATCTGAAAAAAAATCCCTCTGGGCCCAAAAGGAGAGAGTATTAGTGACAGCTCGTACAATAGTTGCTCAGCTGAAAATCTAACATATTAAGATAACACATGGATAACACCAGACAAATATTCAGCCATATCAGAAATTTATTAAATGTTAAATAAACACATAAGAGAAATTTGTAAATGTAAATATAACCATTAGTTTCGGTATGAATATTTACAAACATAGTTTACACTTTAAAATGTATGACAAGCGATTAGAAAAAGTATCAAGTATTTTATTATCCTGACAGGAAATGGCGCGTTTAAATTTGTAATTTAGAATTAGAGAAATTTGGAAATGTAAATATAAGCATTAGTTTCGGTATGGATATTTACAAACATAGTTCACTTTAAAATGTATGACAAGCGATCAGAAAAAGTATCAAGTATTTTATTATCCTGACCGGAAATGGCGCGTTTAAATTTGTAATTTAGAATTAGAGAAATTTGTAAATGTAAATATAAGCATTAATTTTGGTATGGATATTTACAAAAATAGTTTACACTTTAAAATGTAAGACAAGCGATTAGAAAAAGTATCAAGTATTTTATTATCCTGACCGGAAATGGCGCGTTTAAATTTGTAATTTAGAATTAGAGAAGTTTGTGAATGTAAATATAACCAATAGTTTTGGTATGGATATTTACAAACATACTTTACACTTTAAAATGTATGACAAGCGATTAGAAAAAGTATCAAGTATTTTATTATCCTGACAGGAAATGGCGCGTTTAAATTTGTAATTTAGTATTAGAGAAATTTGTAAATGTAAATATAAGCATTAATTTTGGTATGGATATTTACAAAAATAGTTTACACTTTAAAATGTATGATAAGCGATTAGAAAAAGTATCAAGTATTTTCATATCCTGACCGGAAATGGCGCGTTTAAATTTGTAATTTAGAATTAGAGAAGTTTGTGAATGTAAATATAAGGCATTTAGTTTCGGTATGATATTTACAAACATAGTTTTACACACTTTAAAATGTATGCAATCGATTGAAAAAGTATCAAGTATTTTATTAATCCTGACATGAAATGGCTGCGTTTTAATTTATAATTTAGCATTAGAGAAATTTGTAATGTAAATATAAGCATTAACTTTGGTATGGATAATTTTAAAACATAGTTTACACTATTAAAATTATGAACACAAGCGGATTGAAAAATATCAAGTATTTTATCTATCCTGCAGGAAATGGCCGCGTTTAACATTGTAATTTAGAATTAGAGAAATTTGTAAATGTAAATATAAGCATAGTTTCGGTATAATATTTACAACATAGTTTACACTTTAAAATGTATGACAAGCGATTAGAAAAAGTATCAAGCATTTTATTATCCTGACAGGAAATGGCGCGTTTAAATTTGTAATTTAGAATTAGAGAAATTTGTAAATGTAAATATAAGCATTAGTTTCGGTATGAATATTTACAAACATAGTTTACACTTTAAAATGTATGACAAGCGATTAGAAAAAGTATCAAGTATTTTATTATCCTGACAGGAAATGGCGCGTTTAAATTTGTAATTTAGAATTAGAGAAATTTGTAAATGTAAGTATAAGCATTAATTTTGGTATGGATATTTACAAACATAGTTTACACTTTAAAATGTATGACAAGCGATTAGAAAAAGTATCAAGTATTTTATTATCCTGACCGGAAATGGCGCGTTTAAATTTGTAATTTAGAATTAGAGAAATTTGTAAATGTAAATATAAGCATTAGTTTCGGTATGAATATTTACAAACATAGTTTACACTTTAAAATGTATGACAAGCGATTAGAAAAAGTATCAAGTATTTTATTATTCTGACAGGAAATGGCGCGTTTAAATTTGTAATTTAGAATTAGAGAAATTTGTAAATGTAAATATAACCATTAGTTTCGGTATGAATATTTACAAACATAGTTTACATTTTAAAATGTATGACAAGCGATTAGAAAAAGTATCAAGTATTTTATTATCCTGACCGGAAATGGCGCGTTTAAATTTGTAATTTAGAATTAGAGAAATTTGTAAATGTAAATATAAGCATTAATTTTGGTATGGATATTTACAAAAATAGTTTACACTTTAAAATGTATGATAAGCGATTAGAAAAAGTATCAAGTATTTTATTATCCTGACCGGAAATGGCGCGTTTAAATTTGTAATTTAGAATTAGAGAAGTTTGTGAATGTAAATATAACCATTAGTTTTGGTATGAATATTTACAAACATAGTTTACACTTTAAAATGTATGACAAGCGATTAGAAAAAGTATCAAGTATTTTATTATCCTGACAGGAAATGGCGCGTTTAAATTTGTAATTTAGAATTAGAGAAATTTGTAAATGTAAGTATAAGCATTAATTTTGGTATGGATATTTACAAACATAGTTTACACTTTAAAATGTATGACAAGCGATTAGAAAAAGTATCAAGCATTTTATTATCCTGACAGGAAATGGCGCGTTTAAATTTGTACGTTATTGAAGGTAATTAGTAGGTTCGTATGTTATAATTTATCCAAGAGGAGGGCAATGGACTAACCACTTTCATAATTGCGTTGCAGCGTATGTCGCAGTAACAAGGGAAAAACTTTCAGTGACCCTCCCTAACACTCATGTTAAACAGAGGTATGTTGTGGTGGTTGGTTCCGCAGAGCTGGAAAGCAGCACAGACGTTTTCCGTGGTAGCCTGCTTCATTGTTTCATCATTGACCGGTTTCGGGCGTTCGCCCATCTTCAGGATGCGTTTTTCAGACAGTGTGACAACACAGACTTGCACAGAGCAAATTCAGTTTTATACACTGACTCACACTGATTTGTGCAACTACCTGGTTTACAGAACCCCTCCATATTTTAGCACATTGTTATGCTAACGTATAGATAGATGATATACTGTTTCTACAAATACTGACAACATGAGGGAGTTTAGTCACAATAGGTAGCAGTTAATGGATTTGCCTAATAGTCACGCTGTATAACGTGTCAATATAGTAACAGACAAGTTTGTAAATAAGTCAATAAAAGTTTGAGCTCAGTTAAAACGCATATGATGAAATTATATAACAACTCTGAAAAATTACCAAAAATGAAGGCTTTATACCGGTGAAAAGGATTCAGGTGGTGCACTCATAAGCCCTTACGGCTCAAAACGCTTATAAATCTTGAAGAGGTCAATGTCTCAAATAAGATATGTTTCATCGTGGAGAGGAGCTGTCATTGAAACATCGTCAACCGTCAACGTTCAACGTACTTTGTTCTCATACGTCACTCTGCCAGTCAGTCTGTCATTCTCTTCTCACGCTACCATACACTCACTCTAAAATATCACTGTGTCTATAATGAGCCCGACATCTAGCGAAGTAGAAATTCCAGCCGTCTTTGTTTATGCAGAAACTATAGCACGCAAAACGAGCCTATTTTAGGGGCTATGGAATTCTTTTGCGTGTTCTGAAAACAGAGAAAATTACCAAAGTAGAACCCTGGGGTCGCATTGATAAGCTAGAAAGTAAGAATCAACTGTTAATCTATTATGGTGAATAGTGAATAACGAAAATGTGAATAAATGAAAGACATGGGGAGTCGAACAGAGTCAATTTCTGTATTTAACAAAAAAAAAAACACCTAAATATTTGAAGAACATCAATCTACAGAAAAATTCACTGCGATATTTTTAATCAGGTATTGGGAAATTTATGAATTTATGACATCAGGCATCATTTTTTTTAGTTTAAACAAAGAATGTTTTCTATTATACTAAGTAATATTTAAGGGCGAACGAAACAAACGATAAGGCTTTTGAGATTAGTTGATTTAAACAGTTAACTGGAAAAAAAAGTTAACAATAAAAACTTTTATTGAATTTTTTTTAAGTACCAAGTTTCAATTCACTGAAGCAATTGAAGGAATTTAGAAATTTTGATACGCCATCTTGTTCAAGAAGAGTGGAAAATATAATTATCTGTAATTTGCCGAAAAACACTCTACAAGAGCCTAATCACTCCCCAATTTAAGTACGCACATGCCTTTTTCCTGACTTCAAGTTCATAGAGCGAGAAAACTAAGGAGCTCAACTGGGTACTGGAAAAAGAAGTTATAGAGAGTAGAGGGGCTAGTCCAACCATCTGTTTTCAAAAGGGGTGCCTGACTATACGCTCCCATTAATTCACTGTCAACCGTCAACGTACTATGTACTTTATTCTCACCCCGTCAGAGTCACTCTGCCAGTCAGTCTGTCACTCTCTTCTCAAGTTTTATTCTTTTGTAATTATTCGCAGTTAATACAGTTTTCAGTAACTCTAACTTTACTCAACCTAGTATTTCTCTTCCAAACATCCTCCAAAATATCTATTACACATAACCAAATTTCTTAAATAAAAAAATAATTAACTCATAAAAATATTATTTTTTAACGTTTGAGCAGATTGTAAGCAGCTTTTGGATGTGTCATAACTGGCATTCTGTAAAAATGGGAATATAAGAAAAGCCTAACGAAACAATGTTATATAGCATTATAAAGTACTACATCATTAATACAAAATTTGATACTACTATAAATACGAATAGATATTTCAAATATCCAACATTTTAAAAACTGAAAAATATAATCTACAAAACAATGATAAAAATGGAAATTTGTTTCTTAAACACTGACCGGAATGTTGGGCCTCCCATTCACGCCTCAAAGTTTCCAAATCCACTGATACACCTTTAGCAGCCAGCTTCCTCTGCTGCCTTTCCAAAGATTTTAATAATTTTTTTTGTCTCCTTTCCCTTTCTTTTCTACGTAATTCCTCCTCTGGAATTGGTTCTCCAGAACAGGTGACTGGATGAGCGTTATGAGCCGGCCTACCTGGGCCTTTTTTTGTGTGCTCCTTCTTCCTCCATTTGGCCCTTCGGTTTTGAAACCAGACCTGAGGGACAAAATAATAACAGTATGGATTATCTTTCTAAAAAAAACAAAATTTTAAAGTCATCATTGGTTATGCCCCTTTAAAGTGGTTTAAATTATTTATAAAAAATGACATTGAAAACGAAAAAGTAATAAAACAAATTTGATGTCAAACAGTCTCATACAATTTCCTTTTGATACAATAATTTCAAAATAATAAATTTTTATTAGGGAACTTAAGCAGATAGAGAAAAAGGCAGTATATTTATTGCAGTGCAAAAGACTGGGACAACTGAACAAACTTCAATAATTTTTTAAATTTAATTGCGGAAAAATGTTTGAGATAAAAGTGACCGGCATTTATGTGCAGTTGGTATTACAAGTTTAAAGAAAATCCAAGTTATAGCCGTTGTCGTGAAATAAAATCAAAAATAAAAAAATGTTAAATTTGCAATTTTCTTAAAATTTGAAATTCTAGCGTGGCCTCTAATATATGGTGGAACAAAATATTGTAGTGAAATAATCCTTTGGAAAAGCTAAACCATGAAAGTGATAGGCATTTATTTGTTTAGACAGTATAGGAATTTTAAAGAAATGTTTAAAGAGATTCAATTGCATTATGGATGAAACAAACCAGAGATGCGCATTCAACCCGAAGACCTAGTGTTTTTTTATAAAACTTTTTAGCCGGACCAGTAATCGATCTCAGGAATTTCTCTAAACACTGACCATTTCTATATCTATGTTTTAAACTTTCAATTTTTTTGAAGAAGAAATTTTCTTTAATTTCATAAAAAGTTTATTGTTCGAAGTTACCAAACTACTTTAGTAACTTCATAAGCTAGGGAAGGGAATAGCTAAGTGGTTAGCATTCTGGACTCCCACGCGGAGGACCCAGGTTCGAGTCCAGTGCTACCCTTAGATTTTTTCTTCCTAGGAGCCTCTACATCTCACTGTCCGGTGATGGACAGTGTTGTCCTTAACGAGAGAACACTGTCCGGAGGCCGGCAGTGCACTGAGAAGGCTCCGGGCGCCATAGATGGCCATAGATGTTGACGCGCCTTACATGTAAAAAAAATAAGAGAAAGTAAAAAAAAAACTTCATAAGATCTGCCCAAAAGACGGGCTAGAAATAGAATGAGTTTGGGAAATCGAATCTTTTTCTAACATTTCATTCTGCGAAATTGAAAAATTTTCTTCACTCTTATAATAATAATAATAATAATAGAGTTTATTTAAAGAAACGTTTCCATCTTACAATACAATAATATATAGAAACAAATAATAGTTCTAAATTCAATAGAAAAATAAATAATACAAAACTCTGAGGGCAATGGATTACATCCGCCTGCCGAGTTGCGATTACAAATTATTAATGGTTTAAAACTGTAACTAAATGAGGAATATATAAAAATAGGATAAAGTAAAATAAAAATAATATTAAAAACAGAACAAAAATAAAAATGAAAACGACTTATAATCAGAAATAAAATTCATTAATAAAATTCATTTCTATAAGAAATAGCTGATTTTAAATATTTACATAAGTCACTCCAGTTTTCTGTACCAATCAAAAAACTACATACCACCTCAACCGAGAGGGCTGTTTTATTTAAATAATGAAGCCTATATGGCGCCAGTATGGGACAAACTCCTATAAAATGAATAATGGTTTTTATTTCTTTTAGATTACACAAAGTGCAGTTTTGGTCAGCTTCTGGATTAAAGGGCCTAAAATTTAAATTGAATGACTCTAATCTGGCTTTTATTATTAGGCGGGCATCTTCGAAACTATAATTACAGAGGTATTCCCATTTATTATCGTAGTCTAACCTCGGATAGATAACATGTTGCTGTCCTTCTCTCGCCCTAGCTATATCATTCTCTCTCTCGTTCATCTTTAATATATCCAGAAAACTATTTAAATTACTTCTCCAGTTGTCATAATTTTCTAGATTGAACGGGGGGATATTCCCAGTTGATGACAAATGTTATCCCAATCGTTGAACCACAATATTTTTTTAGAGATAATTTTCTTGGCTATTAGTTTGGGGAGTCTACCGTCTGGAAGTTGCAAGTAATTTGAAAATATAACTTATGTTCAACTTCAATGTATACCAAAACATACTCGTCAAATTTGTTTCTAAACTGATTAAATAATTTCTTCACACATATATACTTCTTATTAGTGTTTAAAACCGTCATCATTTTTACGGAGAATATCACAACAAACTGAACAAAATAATTCAGTAAATTCGCACTTCCGATCAACCGATTTTTTTCCGACAAACTCGGGATTTCGACGGCAACATATTTAATTCTAACTAATATTATTTATATGATAGAATGGTATATTAAACTGAACTAGCACTTTAAAGGGAACCATAACTCCACCACTGCCCCCAAAAGTGCCCTTAAATAAATTTTCCAGGAAAAACATATCAGAGTGAGTTGTAGCTCTTTGTATGTGTACTTGATATATCAAGTTTAAAGAAAAACTATGGAGGCAATTTTGAAAAAAATCACGAAAAACTGAAAATAAGGGAGAGAGAGAGATACACTTTATTTTTAAAACTAAGTGGGGCTGCTCAACTAGGTTGAGTTGCAGAGAACACAGCGTACCAATCAATCAGCAACGACAATCATATAAAAATAAAATAAAATACATAAAAAACACACACATATACATATTATGGGAATAAAAAGAAAAATACTTAATTCAATTTAAGCCTAATAAAAGAACGTTTGTCATTGTCAATAAATATGGTTTTTTATAATTGCTAGTGAGTCTATAAGAATGAGCTCACTAAGCGACGTTAGTTTGCTCTGGTCGATACCGACCGTGTCAAAAAACTTTGCCGTTCTGTTCGGTATGGTTCCTCTCGAACCAAACCAGAGTCACCGGACCTGGTACTCTCTATCTCCGAAGTGCTCTCTGTACTTCTCCTGGTAGTAGGCGATGCACCTCTCATAAATACGGCGCTTCTCCATATCGATTTTCTCCGCCTGATCAGGATCGTTAGACTCATACCTGATTGGATCCAGGATATATGTCAAATTGCTGCTCTTCCTGAAAGCCAGGATATCTGCGTATCGGGTCGACGCCGCGTCATCGACAGCAAGCACCTCCTCGTAGCCACAAAATCCTTTGACAGCTCCGTGATGGTGTGCTTGACACGGTGGTGCCGGCGAGTGACAAGGAGCATGTTGTGTGGACAATTACCAAGCACGTTGGCTGGTGTTTCATTCTCCCTGCCACATCGGCGGCAGAGGGGTCCAACATCTCCTGACATCTGTGCGGCTACCGCCGGTACTCCACGAAGAGGAGCATAATTATGACTTAATTTAAGGGAGTTAGTCCACTCGGAGCCCGAGAGCAGCTGCTTATTACAGACGAATTGATTTCCTTTAGGGTTATCCCTAAAGTGGCGCTTTCGGTTGATGGATTTTGCCCGAAATCTTCGTGTCTGATGCGGTAGTAGTACCTCGAAACCGGATACCAATTTTGAGCTTACTGAACTTTTCATTGCAGACCATTTAAAAAAAAAAAAACAACACTTTTTTGGACACAGGGGAGCATAAAACGTGTATTTCCGGTGAAAACTCAATATCGAAAATCTGGTACGGTCGCCATATTTCCTCTAACTGTAGTTAGAAAAGGTAATAATCATAAAAATTATTTAATTTATATCCCTATAGAAATATTAAAAAATACAAAAATATCAAAATATTTTAAATACAAATTAAATAAATTCTAATTAACTAAAAATTCTCATTTTATACGTTTTATCATATAAGTTCTGTTATTATTTTTCTACTACATTCGCAACTATAAAAAGGAGATTACGTCCATTATTTAATTACAAGGTAGAAAACCATGATTTCCATTAATTATACGACAAAACGACAAAAAAAAACATAAAAACAAATTAGATGGAATATTTTCATCACAATAACTATATCTTTCTACGTACGTCAAATGTTCTTTTTCAAATTACAACGACTTTTTTTTTTTTTTAAAAAAAGGGGAAAAAACTAAGGAAGATAAAAAAGATGAAGTAACATAGAAAATAATACAATTTATCAGTAAAGTACAATTAGATTCAACGATTGGATTTACTATGTAGACAATTAATTAGCTTCTTTTCTATAGCCGTGATTTAATACAATTGACTTGGACGGAGTTAGTTTCCTATTAACGATTATTACCAGCTAGTATAATTAGAAAAACTTTATTACTCCGCACAGCTGTAGTAAATTGATGTACAACAGCAATCTTTCTTTTTTTCTCGTCTTTAAAGAATCTTTAAAATGAATACTTGAGTTAGTGTGTGAAATGTGATGTTTAATTATTTAAAAATCTTAAATTAATTATTAATAAAGATATGATAATCAATGTCAAAAATGAATAGAGAGATTATGGCCGTGAAGTCAATTGTTACATAGAAAATTAATTGGCTCTTGATTATAATGCTTATAAAATATTGATTTCAGTATATATAAAGGCTACACCCTTTCTCGTAAGACTTAAAATTAGGAACAATATATTGATCACACGTCTTACAACTTCAGAATTATTCCTTCTTTAAAAACTCTTGAATAATTTAGTGTTCAATTAAGAATTACGAATGGCTATCATCAAGACGAATTCTGAGAGCACTTTTTAGGAACAGGTTCTTTAGATAAAACCTGCCCACCCCAGCAGTGATAAGAAGATAAAACCATTATTCACCGAGCTTGTTACTTCACCACGATGTCCCAGCTAAAATATAAACATTTATCGGAGACATTTTCAGAGCAAAGTTAGTTTATACACTCTGTGTAAACTAACTTTGCTCTGTGCAAGTCTGTATTGTCACACTGTCTGAAAAACGCATCCTGAAGATGGGCGAACGCCCGAAACCGGTCGATGACCACAAAATGAAGCAGGCTACCATGGAAAATGTCTCTGATGCTTTCCAGCTCTGCGGAACCAACCACCACAACAACTATAAACATTTACTTTGATACCACGCTTCAAAACTATCATAAAGCCTGCAGATGGTGGCAATTGTAAGTGAGCAATTACCTGCTGCAGGCGTACTCAAAGTTAAAGTCTCTATTCACCACTTTCAACTTACATTGCCATATTTTAGACGCAGCTATACAATTTGTGAACAGTGTTACACCAAGAAGTATATGCATCTTCTAAGTCTAGATAGATGTAGCTTTCTAGCCACTCCTATGACCCTATAAATACTAAATCTGCCTTTTTTGAAAGGAAACTTCTAACCACACTAATTCCAAAGAGAAAATTCTTGACATTACATAAGAATTTCCTCTACAAATTCTATTCAAACTTCATACGTAAAATGTACTTAATATCACTACTTATTGTTAATGCTGAACATAAAGAAATACCATCTGCGGGTGAATTAAAGCTTCTTTTATATGCAAATAAGTCTGGGCAATCAGATCGCACGGACACATTCTTGCTACACACCAAAAATAGTCTTGACCTACGATTAACAAGCTGGGATTTTCGACAGCACAAACTTGATTATAACTTATTTGAATTATTGATAGAGTCCATAAAACTGACAATAACTACGATTGTATCCGCTAGATTGTATACACCTTTTTTTTTTTGTAATTCTGACTGGTTTTGGATTTTCTACCAAATAGTACTGCCTGAATCTAAACTAAAGTTTTTTTGGTAGGAGTGATAAGAACTACAGTAGAGTAATATGGTTCTTATTAGGTTTATGTAGGCTCTCTTTTTTTGGAAAGCTGCCAGAATTAAAGAAAAGAATGATAGAAAAAGAAATTATTCATAACTGGCAGATATGTAAACGTACTACTTCATATTTGAAAACAAGAAAATTGTAGTCCAATATGTTCCTAGAACTACAGTAGAGTAATATGGTTCTTATTAGGTTTATGTAAGGTTTTTTTTTTTTTTTGAAAGCTGCTAGAATTAAAGAAAAGATTGATTGAAAACATCTACCAAGGGCGAGCAGACTAGACAATTATTTTCCTACCGTAAAGTATCGGCAATATATCATATTTTATAACAAATTTCAAAATAATTCAGATATTATCTGGTCATGGCAATATACGTGCTTACATTACCAAATTTATTATCCTTCAAACGGCAATATGTCTATGTAATAATGATCATGAACGAACGTTAGATAGGCCACTTGCTTTTCATTAGTCCATTGTTAGAGTTCCATCCTTCAAAAAACATTATTCTAAGTTATTATTTAAAATGATTGTCATTTATTTTAAGGATTAGCTCAGTGGTAGCAAGTTGAACTAGCAAGCGGACGTCCCGGGATCAAGTCCAATATCTATAGATATCTACAGGCCTTAAATTATAAAATCAACAAAAATAATAATAATAATAATAAAGTATACGTAATAAATCACTTTTCTTTTAGAATTATTGTATTCCAAAAAACAGTAAAGCAAAGAAACAAGAAAATGTTGGAAGGGATGGTAGAACCTCATCCCATATAAGATAGAAAAAGCTAAGGTTGGTACACATATACTGGATTTGATGGCATTGTGTTGGAGAATGATGTCTGAATTGACAAAATTTCCCTAGTGCAAACCCAGACAGAGATATGGCGCTAATGGCCTGCGATATCGATGCACACAAAAAAAAAGTGTACGTATCTATTCAACTAAGCATTTCCTCGACTGGGATTGTACCCAGAGCTCATATTCGGGGTCTGAAAGCCTATCTACTCAACTATCCGAAAATGTCTAAATTGTCATGCAGAATGTCAATAATATTTTTATCAGAGACATTTTCCTTGGTAGCCACATCAATAATAAATTTATTAATCTATTATCAGTGTATTATTAATAATGATATTGATCTGTAGCAAAAATGAGGGATCTTCCTTCAGCCAGATATCATCTGCATCTTTAAAGAGTTAAACACCAGTTGCAAGATCAATTTTTTTTAAGTCGCTAGCCACATTAGCTCACCACCGTTAGAAGAAGCAAGAATTCTAACTAGTTAAAACACTTTCAAGCGACTCTGATCAGCTAACTCTACCATTCGAAATTCATCACGCTACCAGCAACCAACAACATTATTCATTCTTCGCTCGGTCACTCTAAGTAAATCGTTGAAATATATTTATTATATCGAATATAGTTTTTTCAAATAAATATGATGCGTTTTCTATCTATGCAGTAAGTGTTCCAAGTTTAAAGAAAATCTGTTATAGCCATTTTCCAAAAAAACTGTTATAACCACAAAAAAGCTCAAAAACCAATGTAGTGAAATCATACTTCATATTAATAGACTTTCTTCTAATTTGGAATTTATTAATGCTTGTAATGTGTATTAATATTACGTGTACTGGTAAAACCATATTTATACTGAAGTGGTACTTCAAAGGAACGCTAGTGTTCCCGCGGAGCCCCAAAAAATCATTTTTTTGCGGGGAAATGTTTAAAATAAAACTATAGATATTTGTGTGTGTAGACGCCATAAGAAGTAAAAAATAAAAATAATAAAATTTAGTAGGGTATCATTTCCGGAAGGAGGCGAACGTACGGATCACGGTCTCTTCGCCACAGGATTGCTCCCCAGGATAAAATATGTTTACTGAATTAGCTATCTACATATGCGTCAGCCGTTAGAATAAATATTAAATTTATAATAAAATAAAATTTTCAATACGATAGCCAAAGACATCCAAGAGTAGACTTCATGGACGAGAACAAACAAAACTAATTGTTCCTTATATGGTTGTTGGACGAATAATAGAAGGGAGAAATTTCACATGTATCAGTGAAGTTTGTGGAGTATATGTGTGGAAGCTTCTGGAATAAATTCTGCCGTGATAAGAAGAACACGAAAAAAGGTGCATAACAGTTAGGGACGACGGTTCAGAGGGGAGAAAAAGAGCATCGAATATGTTGATTGTTGTATTCCATTTTTATAATATTAGAGAGAATATATATGTGCATGATACTTTGTTACATGAATATATATGTATATAGCAATAATACTTTAATTGGAGTAAACATTTTACTGGTACTGTACACAGGTTAAGAATAAAGAAGTCTCCTTTATTTGGATTCCCGGTCATGTGGGGATAAGAGATACGAATCTGCCGACAAAGCTACTAAAGAAGCGGCATCAATGTCTTGCAGAGACGAACGTGTCTTGCAGTCGATTGGAAAGCTTTTCTAAAAAAACAAAATCTTTCCAACTGGAAAAAGGAATGGCAATCAGTGCAGCTGTCAAATAAACTAAGGAATTATCAAGGGTACCACAAAGAAATGGTCAACCTCAAATCGAGAATCTCGGCGAGGAAAAGTTGTCCTAGTGAGAATGAAACTCGGTCACACCATGTTGACAAACAGCCACATATTCTGAAGAGAACCCCAGCCGGTTGCAGCGCTTGCAATACGACATTAACGTTCCCGCATATTCTACTGGAATGTTCGAAATACTTAAACACATGTGTAAAGATAAATTTGCCGACCACTCTTACAGATGTATTAGGAGACAATGAGGGTAATATCAATAAGACTTTCGAATATCTTAGGGAGGTTCATCTATTTCATTTGTTGTGAAACTAGCTGTACATATGTATGTGTTTAGTTGTTTGCTGATGTCTTATGTATAGACCTAGATTGTGGGTTTGCTGTAGAAATTGTTAGACTGGTGGGTATGGATACGCATCCCGGATGAGTGCTTACAAATTAGAAACAGGCGCAAAGGACCATAGCTGTTGTGCACCTTAAAAAAAATCCAGAAAAATAAAAAAGACGTTAAGAGTGGAGAGCAGAAATATTGCAATCTAAACTCTGCCAATGTGGGACACTCCGTCATCAAATGATAAAGGTCCTCTACATTTGGTAGATTACAAAAAGCGGACATCCACGGTTTTTAAGAATGTTAAACATCTAAGAGCTAACTTTTATAATAAATTTAATATGTTGAAGAAAAAGCTAATATTATTTCTGCTATTAATCTTATGTTTGTTAATATGACAAATCATATTCAGGTAATTTTCTCTAGACACTAACGGAATTAATTGTTCTGTAATTGCAGCCTCTACAGCTGGACAGTCATGGACAGAGTGGTCTGTAACGAGAGAACTACTGTCCGGAAGCTGGCAGTGCACTGAGAAGGCTCCGGGCGCCAATGGCCATAAGTGTTGACGCGCCTTAAACTAAAAAAAAAAAAAAATGGTATTCCATATTTAAAGAAAATCATTGCTGCCATTTTCCAAAAAAAAATCACAAAAAAAGTGAAAAAGAAAAATAACATTCAGTAAAGTGGTAATATCCGATTGAGGAATTTTGATATATAACAATGTCGGATCACTTAAACAATGTCAAGTTTGAACTTTCTGACGATTTTTCGTTTCTGAGCTATGCTGTCTACATACACACTCACACACATGCACACTCATACACATGTTTCCTCTTACCAGGAGCAAGAGAAAGTAAAAAAAACATGCGGCAAATATGTAATAATGCAAAATATAGAAAAGTTTTAATTCCACCAACAATTTTATAAGAATGTTAATTTTTTTTTTCCGATAATGGTAATTAGGAAACTGTGTTAAATTAAACGTTACACATTAACCATTAACATTACACATAATACGGTGATGAAGTCCTGAGAGCAATAGCTGAAATACTTGTTACAGTATCGACCCTAATTCCTTCATATATTTTAGTCCATATTGACGGAAAATACTAAATTAAGTATTAAATAAATTATAAAGTTATCCAACCCCTAATATAAACATCTATCATAATTGACTAGACACTTATTACTTTTCTTTCGACTTGTACACCAGCAAGTTACCTTTACAGTCCCTACCCAATCCCACCGCGGCTAAAAAAAAAAAAAAAAAATATTTAACTCCTTCACTTCTTATTCATTTTGTTCTGTATTGTCTTCATTAAAGCTACACGGCCAACCTATAATTACCAGCTCATAAAAATTATAATCCAACATAAGAAATAATGTAGAGAGGTTAATTAAATGAACGTCGGCTCTAACAAAAAAAAAACATCTAACTAACAACTTTAAAGAACTTATTTAGTTGGTATTATACATCTGGTTTTGCAAATGTTAATTCGTATAGAAGTATAACTTTCCCTCCTCCTCCCCCCCTATTGTTAGAAATAATAACTTAATATTTATTTTATCTTATTATTTTTAAAACAAAATGATCAGAAAGAATAAACAGCATATGAATAAAGATAAAACACATATAATTTATATATCCTGGCGCAGTTGAAATTTCATACATTCTACTAACGTAAAGATACGAAAAACGTAACATCATTTTGGGATATTAATATGAATTGCCATAGGACTTAATTACATGAAACGTTTCGTTTTTAGACTGCATTTCATACCAACTGATCGATCCAATTATGGAATTAGAAAATTCATTTCTCTTTTTAAAGAATTGAATGTATTCAGTAGATTCTTACATTTAATTCGTACAGTGTAAAATAACTTTTTAATTATATATTAATTGGCAAAAGAAAAAAAAAGAGGATGCGATCTTTCAAAACGATGTAGTGGAAGGACGAAATCGAAAAATAATAGTTTAAAGTTTAGAATAATTTATAGTATACAAAATCGTATTTTTGTTAATATTTTATAATTAACTTAGTGCTGTGGATTTACCTCCAAAAAGAGGGTATTTTAGAACCAGGTATATTAAAAATCTAGGTTATTGCAAATAGAAAAACAAAGGCACCAAATCCCGTTAGGGCAAACCTTTTGTACAAGAAAATTCCCCCGCTAGAGAGAGAGAGAGAGCAAATCCAAAGAAGAGAGTCTAACATTAGCTTTCAATGAGTAAAGAGTACACAGTCTTAACTCAGCCTTCAAACCATAAAGTCGCATTTCTGCTTCCAAAGCCAGAACAAAACACTTCAGGAATCGCCCTCTTCAAATCAGTGCCAGTTATAAGTTAAAACATAAGAGTTTAGCATTTGATCTAGATTAATTAATTGATTTATACTTAATCGCTGTGATATTATAAAGCTATTTAAATTCAGTTAGAAAATATATTTATTTCATAATCAGTGGAGCATTCTTGATTATATTCTTATTACTTCTATCTTTTCCTCAAACGTAAAATTACAAGCCCTTTATTTTACAACACCTCTCGTGCCACTTACTACAAACACACGTCCACACCATAGCATTACAACGAACTGCGAGCAGGATTTACTCATCATACTGTCGCAATGCGTCATTTCTAAGAGAAAATAGTAAAGTTCACATGGTTATTATATGTTATCTAAGGAATATACATTAATAGATGCAGAAATGGAAGCATGGGAGTTCGTAGTGATATTTGGGATAACAAAAGCTGGGAAATGACTCTTCTACTCATTCACTCTTCTAGAGTGAATATGGTCAGTTACCTGAGAAAAAAAAAATGGCCCAAGAAGATCCATTGGTGCCCTACAATTATTGATCTCATCGGTCAACGTAGGATGTTACGTGTAATCATAGTTGTGGTTGGTTTCGCAGAGCTGGAAAGCATCAGAGAAATTTTCCGTGGTAGCCTGCTTCATTTTGTGGTCATAGACCGGTTTCGGGCGTTCGTCCATCATCAGGATGCATTTGCCAAAGAGTGTGTTAACATAGATTTGCATAGAGCAAATTTAGTTCATACACTCAACTAAATTTGTGCACTAAACTAGTGTAGTTACTAAATTTGCCAATCTATGTTATCACACTCTTTGACAAATGCATCCTGATGATGGGCGAACTCCCGAAACCGGTCGATGACCATAAAAAGAAGCAGGCTGATGTAACCATATCTTTGAGACTTCTATCTCAAAATGTGCCATCTATAAAGAAGCGCCACTTCTTATTGTGCCTACACCGATAAGATATCATTCCTTTAGGCTCTAATAATTGATAACCAAAAATCATGTTAAATTCTAGAAAGAATAAATTTAATGAATTTTGTTGCTGAAAGATTGCAAAATCACAACTCAAGCTGAATAAGTACTTGAAGATGCCACATGCATTACAAGATTTTAAAAGTAACTTCTGTTTAATTCTTTTTTATTTAAATAAACATTTTACAATTCAAATATATTTTGTGATTAAATTTATTAAATAAAAATCCAAGACTTTGTGCTGGCGAAATATGTACATTACAAAAAAAACTACTTTACTCTAACACCTAGCCTGGCAGCACACATTTAGCCAAGATCACATAACGACTCCTCTGGTAAGTGTAATTATTTTACATTACAACTAAAGTTGTTAATAAAATAATAGATAATTTTTATAGATTTAAATTTCTTTTGAAATGTTTGTTACAGAAATATCATTTTTTAGAAATAGGTAAAACAAAATAACCACATATTTTTTTTTTAAATCAAAGTTAAAACCAAATTCATTTAACAATATCATTAACGAATTTAGAAAGTAGAGTTTTTTAAATCAGATATTAATCAGAAAATTAAAAGATTCAATTTAAATTTGTTTAACTCATTAAAATAATGTTGATTATATATTTAAAACAATAAATAATGACCAAAATGATACAATTGTGCTTTATTAATATAGAAGAAGTTTAAGCGTAAATACACCTAGTTTTATTTGACGAAATGAAGACATCATCAAGAAGTAGTTGAGTGTCTATAGACAAGGACAGACAGAAGGAAGGCTTTCGTGTGTAATACAGCGGTGGAGGGTAATCAATAGGACATTAACTCTATTGTGTAGCTAGGTTAGAGCGCTCTTTATGCCAAGCGCGACACTGAAGACGGTCATTTGTTAGAAAGTAGAAAGTGGCCCCTCTACTGCCATAATGAGCGCTGCCATAACTTACTTCATGTCTCAATTCATAAATATATATACATATATATATATTCAGAGAGAGAGAGAGTTAAATCAAATAAAAATAAAGCATCTAATACTGTTAGTGTAATATGTTCATGAGTTCACTACATATTATGAAAGATCTGTTTTATTTTAGAGATTAAAAACATGAAGATAGCTATCACCCTCAGACATCGTGAATTTGTATAGAAAAATCAACAATTGTGATAAATAAAAAAAATTGGGAATGCTGTAACTAGATATAACTATTTTTTTTTTAATTCCTAATGATATCAACAAGAACGAGACCGGGGTCTCAGACTCACTGCGTTTTGTTGAGATATTGTCACTGTCTATCGCCAGCTGAATATACTCCCACGCTGCAACGCTCACAAATGTAGTTTGTTATCCACTACTTAAAAAATACGGAATTACGACACTGAAACTAGCACAAGTTTTTAGGACAATTTTATTGATAATTTTAGCAGCGTATAGCAGTGAATTATCTCTAGATGAGGTATATAACTTCCAAATTAAAAGAAAATTGATATTCACATCATGAATTTGCCTAATTTCAGGTAATTAATTTATTGTGCACTGTATGGAAAGAACGTGCTAGCTAAGTTATTTTTCCAAATCTCTACTGTATTGTTTGCTAACGAAAATGGTTATACTATCGAAAATGACTTTTGATAAAATAAAATCCAAGTCGGCTATAAGGGGACAAATAAAAAATATACCCTACATCTTATAGAAAAGTTTATTATTCAATATTTCTAACATCTTTTATGTCCTTCATCTGGAAATGTTATGGAATAAAATAAAATTTGGCTGGTAGCGGGGTGGTCTACCTAGGTCCTAGGAATGGGATGTTTCCAAGAATCAACATCTTGCAAGTGTGATGAGATTGGAAAATTTTTGAGGATTTCTAGGTGTCAGAATTTAAAAAAATAAGGCTTAACGAAAAAGTAATCAACTGGAATAGCAGGTATGCATTAACCTAAGTACCGTGATAACAAATATTTAGATAAATGTACGAGTGTTGCATTTTTTTTTATTTTTTTTGAACAGTCAGATTTACTACTTATACTTAAAAACTAATTAAAAAGTGTAGTTATCATAATTTTAGATCAACTTAGTAATTATGCAGATATACTAAACGATATAGTGTTATTAAGTTTTGCTGGCTTTAAGTGTGATTTTGATTAGGCCATGAAATTGCTAAATATTTCTAAAAGAAAGAAAGATTCTTCAGAATCTTATTTTCCATAATAGTCTGCTTCTTCGCAGGCGTTCGCCCATCAAAAGGATATGTTTTAACACAGCAGTGTGATGAATTGTTCAGAACAAACTGTGCACTTTTTAATTTGTACTGCGAAACCAACTAAAACAACGAAAGAAAGATTATTAGTTTAAAAATGATACTTTGTTTCCTTAAAAACCCGAATAGTTGGCCAATATAACCGAAAAAAAAATAAGGAAAAATTGTTCTGTCCAAATTCTTGCACATTGCATATTCTACGACTTCAATATTTTGAAGATTTGACAACAATCACTGATACGTAACAATAATACAAGGCAGCAGAGAACAGCCGGAAAGGCAACAACACTAACCATGTCTTTAAATGATTTGTACAAAATAGAAGATGCTATGAAGACCTATACAGCATCTCACACTGGGTTTCTAAAAAAACTAACGAGATTCACCTAAATTCTGGTATAGAAATATGTTTTAAAACCAAGGTTTTAAGAAGTTTGATAAGCATCAAAAGCATGTTTTTGCAATGAGTTTTAATAAAACCTGAAGCATATTTCTTTCTTAATTAAGAACAATCAAAAAATTACTAAATCGAAAATATTTTCAGATTACATGTCGCACTTGCCCAAAACATAATTTCTCTAGCGATTAATTATTTTAATCGGACTATGGTTTTGGACTGAACTTTCATAGGCAATATTTTTTTTAATTTAAGATCTGTCAACATCTGTGGTAGTTGGTGCCTGGAGTCCTTCTCCGTGCACTGCTGGCCTCCCCCCCAGACAATGAGCTCTAGAGTCTCCTAGGAAGAGAAAATCTAAGGGCACACTCAAACCCAAGACCTTCGCGTTGCTAGTCCAGCGCACTACGACTGAGCTAATCCGTTCTCTTCAACCTATAAATTGTTGTAATGAAACATGCGAAATAATTATTGCAATTTGTTAAAAGTGTAACCACTAATATATATATATATTAATGTTATATATTGGGGGATAAATTAAATATGTTAATTACTGAAATTTAGAATTCAATTCTTCTCGAAAGGGATCTTGTGAGGTCTGTGTTTATCTGAACTGAGGAGGGATAATAAATACACAGATGAATAACTAAAATAGAAATATATATTATTCAAATAAATAAATAGATAAAATATAAACATATTTCATTTGTCTATAAATTACATTAGATACATTTTGGAGGAATTAAAACTTACAAATTAATGGAATCTCCGATTTGAAGGATGGGCCTTAGTATTTAAATCACTTGACTATGGAACACTCATTTTTGATCCTCTCTATTTGAGGCTCTACATATATATATAATCACTCCCACTATTGAAGAGAGAAAGGAAGAGAAATTCCCTTTTATTGTACTAAAGGTATTCTACCTTCCAAACAGTTCATTATTGTTTTCACCCAACCATCAAAAAACCCAGGCTTGATATTGCTCTAAATAATTAATCAATATTAAATATATTTCTACACATATATTTTACAAAATCATAATTTATATTTTTCCACCATTTTTCATAAAGGTCTACACATTACAATATGTATACATATTGAAATGTATTTGGTGTGTTGTGTTGTTGTGTGTTTGGTGTAGTAGCACGAGCGATTTAGTAAAAGGGCTTGTGAATGTAAGTTTTAAGAGAGAGAAGTAATAAGAATAATTAAGAAAACATTGGTAGATTAAATTAAATATATTCTTTAAAGATATTTAAATGCTATTCAATAACACAGCAATATGCTTATTAATTTACTGAAATTAGTTGGAATAAACTCTTACGTTATAACTTAAATGGCCACTGATTATAAAAGAGTGAAAAACAAGTGTTCTGCTTGAATGTCTGTTTCAGACTGTGTTGAAGGAATGTCTTCTCTAATTGTTCGTTCAAATCTTCCCCTGTGAGAAGAAGGGGTAGACAATGCTAACAAGGTTCATGAACTCTTCCTGTAACTGTACTCTTCTACCTATGTGTACCCTTTTTTGCCAACGAGCTTACATTTTCTTCATATTGTAATTTTCTTTAAATAGATATAATTTCTTGCATCCATCACAATATATATATATATATATATAATTAATTAGTACAAATCATAATATGATAATAGGATGGATATACTACGCTTTTCCATCTTTGTCCTCTGTCCAGGAAAATTATGGAAAGTCAACTTCAATGGGAAATAAGGCATGTCATATACCACTTTGAATGGAGCAGAAAAAATGATATAATTCTCCTAGCGCTTGAAACAGGCATATGTCTGACTCGATTTCTTCTCAAACAATTTTTTTAAATTCAAGAACTGTTTTTTGGGGGGGGGATTTTTAATGTTACATTAGACAGTAATGAGTCTAATACAATATTTCGTTTCCGAAATATAAAGCAAATTAACACCTAAAATAGAACTGCAACTTGATGGTCCGACATAAATTTTAATCTAACAGTATACAACCAGAAAAAATGGCATAACGATTAAAAAGATGGAAAAAGACTTGTAATAGAAGTAAGAGAAATATTTATAGGATTATGAAAATATGTTATAAATTATTTAATCAGATAAAAATTTTATTAATTTGCTTAGAAAGTATTTTCATTAAAAAAAAAAAAAAATTAATAAACTCACTGTTGTATAATAAAGTTATTCAATAATTATTTTTTTTTTTATAGGAGGAAAAAAACAATGAAGCCCTAATAACAAGATTATAATAACCAAAACGAAGGCTTTGATCTACAATTAAAATTATAATATAAATTAGTTTTTAAATATTACAATTAATGGGTGGCTAGTGAAAAAAAAGAAAAAAAAAAGTGACGTAGAAAATAATAAAACTAGAAGGCGGCCTAGATTGGCGCCACATTTATTCAATCTTCCTTTTCTCGCGCCATGAAAAATTACATTCTAACAGAGCAATCAGAAAAGTGGTAAGCGATGTGTGGGTATGCTGGGACCAGGGTGTATAGAGGATAATAATTTTCTAAAAGAGATCGTGTAAAAGGGTTCTTAACTCTATACTCAGTCACTCAATTACTCTCTCTCTTTCTCTCTCTCTCTCGTTCTGTTGGTGTCTGATTGAATCATCACACAAAGTATGTAATTAGGAGTGAAATAAACAAGAGAGAAGTAACAAACACAAGAAAAGAGAATTAATATGATATTATGAGAATAAGGAGGGGCAAACAAGAAGGGGAGTGAAATACTATACGAGAGAGTAACAATTCTGAGAGAGTCTAGAGCAGAGAGAGAGGTGAGAGAGATTTGGATACAGAGTAAGGTGAGTGTATATATGTACGTGTGTGTGTGTGTTGCTGGTTAAGATAAGACCAGTGCACGAACTGGACTATAAACATTTCATAAACCGTGGGCCGGGCAGCCCCCATGATTACAGGGCTTCAACTTCTCTGTCCAAACTTTACTACGGTATAACAGTGAAAAATTACTTTGCACACACCAATATATATATATATATATAAAACATCAACAAAAGATATTGTGCGCACAAAACAGTTCTCCATTCCTACATTCACTTTCCAACCACTTACTTCTCTCAAAACTAAGTAAAGACTACGTTAAATCTAACAATATACTTCAATATTTATTATAGTTATTTATTTCCTCCCCCCTCCCAATCATATTATAATACTATACGGTTCAGCCTTCTTGTGTCGCTAGTTTATTTCGTCCACTTTTATAAATGCCCAATTTTCGTTTAACTGCTTCGATTGTTAACCATATGTTTTAAAAGCAAGATAATATTTTTTCAAATCCACACTAAAAAACGTCTACATTTTTTTCTCTCTCTCTTGATTGAAAAATTATAAAATGACGAAGAATCAAATAACTAAATAGTGTAAATATTTTTAATACTGACGCTAAGAATTTAAATGCAATTTTTTTTGTTTGTTTTGTTTACAAAACTGAAAAAGGTATTTATTAGTTAACACTTTATAGAAGAAAGTGGGAATAATTAGTTATATAGTTTCTTCAACGGTTAATTTATAATGACTTATATGTAACACTCATTATAATATGGCCTTGTATCCAGAGAAGTCTTTACACATCAGAGTTGACATGAGAAACTATTTGAGTTCAGCATAAGCAGTGACAAACTCATTTCTACGCACCATTCCAATTTCCATGGTATTTTTCTAAAGTTTAACAAACAATTACTATATAAATTCAAGAACACAGATGTGCAAAAGAATCAAAACAGATTACCGTAAATTTAGCTTTTAGGACGATTGTCTTCAAAATAACTAATAAACATGAAGTTTGTGATGGATGCAAGAAAATATCTATTTTATTTAAAGAAAATTACGATATGAAGAAAATGCAAGCTCGTTGGCAAAAAAAGGTACACGCAGATAGAAGAGTACAGTGACAGGAAGAGTTCATGAACCTTGTTAGCATTGTCCTACCCCTTCTTCTCACAGGGGAAGATTTGAACGAACAATTAGAAGATAATTCCTTCAACACAGTCTGAAACAGACATTCAAGCAGAACACTTATGTTTCGCTCTCTCTTCAAATCAGTGCCAGTTTAAGTTAAAATATAAGAGTTTATTCCAACTAATTTCAGTCAATTAATAAGCATATTGCTGTGTTATTGAATAGCATTTAAATATCTTTAAAGAATATATTTCATTTAATCTACTAGTGTTTTCTTAATTATTCTTATTACTTCTGTCTCTAAAAAACTTACAAGCACAAGCCCTTTTCTAAACCGCTCGTGCTACACCAACTAATACTACAAAACACACAACAACTCAACACACCAAAAACATAAGTGTCATAATTAGAGGTCAACAATCCATAGACTGGAAATCTGAGAGCAAATAACATATTCCTAGTATAGTATCAGAAGCAGCATATCTAATATATTACTTGAATATATATCTTACTATATTTATATTGTAATTTTGGTTTATATTAAATTTAATTTTCAATTATCTTTTGATATATTTTGTTTTAGTGAAAAACATAAGGGCAACAGAGCAAACGTTCTCCCTTCTTCTCTTAAAATTTGATCCTTTTAAGGTTTTCATGCGTAAAAGGAAATTTTCCACCTCAACCATAACCAAAACTTAATGATGCTACAAAAAAATGTAATCAATGTTATGAAGATAGACAGAAAGCAGAGTCGGCGAAGTTCGTAAAACTTATTCTTACAATTAGAGATTATAAGTTTATTTTATGGCAGACATATACATATGTATATTACATATTACATATATTATAAAAAAAAGAAAATAAAGTTTTAAGTTTTTAAGTTCAAACAAGAGTTTTTTTATATAATTTACTTATAAATTTATTGTTATTTTTGTATTATAGTTTTTTTACACGATCCATTAATTTGTTACTCCCTCCACCAATTTATCAGGTAAACAGAAACTGTATTAGGAATTATCAAATTCACAGTAAGGGATTTTTTTTTATTCACTAAATTGCATCGTTGATATAGCAGAAACTTTATCTATAACACAACAATTTCAACAGATCTAAAAGCACTTCCCAGAGGGCAAGCAAATGAAATGTTATTGGAGTGATGTTGTAGATTGTAGTGGCTTGAGCGATTTAGTAAAATGGGCTTGTAAGTATATATGTTAAAGAGTATCAGTAGTATTTAACAGTATATGTAGTGAAGTATCAGAAATAAGAAAGTAGTCACCACTGCTAACAATAAATATATTCTATTAAAATAATAACTACAAGTTATTTGCAAAGAAATTATAACTTATTAATATTTTGTGAAACTGCCACTGATTCTAAGAGAGCGAAAAACAAGTGTTCTGCTTCGGTGTCTACAACAAACTGTGCTCGAAGGAATGTCTTCTAATTGTTCGTACAATTCCTCCCCTGTGAAGAAGGGGGTAGGTAGGACAATGCTATCAAGGTTCATGAACACTCCCAGTAACTTTTTCTGCCTGGCTTATCCTTTTGCAAAAGAATGTCAATATTCTTCTTAATTTTGATTTTTTTCAATTTAAATATATTTTTATATTTCTTGCATCCATCACACAGATAAACTATGTATCCGGAGTTTTCTGGTTTCCGGGTGAAAAAGTCGTTCTTTAGCAAACTACTGACGCGGTCTCAACCCGGAAACTTAGGTGATTTTTTCATGAATGGTCAGTTTGCGAGAATGGAAAGGGATTAGCTCAGTGGCAGCATGCTGGACTAGCGCAACGCGACAGGCCTCGGGTTCGAGTGCTGCCCTTAGATTTTCTCTGCCCTGAGAGGCCTCTCATACTGTCCAGTGAAGTCAAAAGAAAGTCAGTTTGCAGCTGATGTACCAAGCGAATAGCCAACTTTCTTAGTGGCACAGTCATCAATATACTTAAACAAATCCAACGGGTAAACTAAACAAGCAGTGTAGACAGGTGGACATCACACTACAAATTCGCAAGAGAGTTTTTACAATGTAATTAAGATTTTCGGGACTCAGCCATAGCTATAGATTAGATTAGATTCTAACAGGGGAATTGGCTCTTCAGCCTATGCCACCGCGACACCCCAAGGATCTATTCTGGCACCCCCCTAGTTGGAGACCCTCCCCCTATCCTCTCCTTAGCCGGACTCTGGAATTGGGGGGGGGCTCCCAGGTGGTCAATCAGAGCACTCTCTCGAGTCCTGCTTGCCTTAAAAGACTTAATAGGTCCGAGAGAGGGCCCTGCCTGAGGCTTGTTGGCACCAGCTTCTCTTTACCAAAGAGGCGGTACTTTAGCCAGACCAGCCCCTCGCACTGACATACCACATGCAGTGCCGTCTCCTCTTCTTCCTGACAAAATCTACACAGGCGATCCGTTGCCAGGCCCATGCGATGCATGTGCTTATTTAGTCTACAATGGCCAGTGAGAATACCAACTGCTGTCATTATGGCCAACCGGCCTAGTTGGAGTAATTCTGCAGTTAGCTTGGGCGAGTAGCTATGGATAAACTTTTTCGCCTGCCTCTGGCCTGGAGTTTTGACCCACCATTCCCTTGATCGGTCCTGCATCCATAGCTTAATGGATGCACTCCTGAGGCATCTTGAGACACCGCAGAACGGCTCCGGCCCAATAAGCGCTCTCATTGAACCCTCCCGGGCCAGGGGTCCACCGCCTCATTGCCTCTGTGACCCGAGTGCCCAGGTACCCAAACCAGGAAGACCTTATTATGGCTACTAATTTCCCTTAGTGCACCTAGGCAGTCCCACACCAGCCTTGAGCTGATCTCCCACGAGTCAATTGCCCGCAGAGCAGCCTGGCTATCCGAATACATGACGACTCTGGAGTTATGCACTCCCCGTCTTCTTATTTCGGCGGCGCAGATAATAATCGCGACTAGCTCCGCCTGAAAGACCGTAGCTAGCCTTCCCAGGCTCACCGAGATATTACATCTCGGATGAGCCCCGTACACGCCGGCTCCTACTCCATCTTCCATCTTGGACCCGTCCGTGTACCACATAGATTCGCCTGTAATTGGCGGCCCGTTCTTCCATGCCCCTCTGTCTAATATCAAGACTTTGAAGGGTTTTTGGAAATCGTACCTAGAAGTCATTATGTCCGTAGGCAGACCCAAAATCGGGTCCGCCTTCAACTCCTCCCACCATAGCTATAATGTGGAATATTAATAAGCGTGAATAAGATTAAGAATTAAGACTTTTCTTAATGACAGGAATTCGTAAAAATATTGTCATATGCAACTTTTCAATGATAGAAATTCATTAAAGCCGCCGGAAATGCAAGTTTCATCTGGAGTGATCATGTAACATCAGACGATAGATGCGTATACACTAGGAAAATGTTCTCAGAGACAGTCAAACTGCATTAATATTGATAAAAAATTCAAATTTTTGTTCAAAAGACAACTATTCCATAACTGCTAGAATCATTTTATGGTTATTTTCTAATTTAAAAAAATCTGGTTCTCTTACTCCAGTTTTCAAAATTGAAATTGACAAATTTTATATTTAGCGTACCAAATTTAAATGAAATTTGTCGGAGTTCGTCGAAAACTGAAAAACTGTTCAGTAAAAGCGCACTTCCGGTTTACTAATTTTCTTGAAACTCGGAATTTTGGCCATCTACATATTTCTAATTAATTTTGTTTGGATCGTAGAATTGTATAATCAACTATGATAGCACTTTGGAGGAAAACATAACCCAAAAGCCCTTAACTGGGGGACCCTTCCCCTAAAAGCCCTTAACTGGCATTATCAGGAGAGATGTTTCAAAAGTTGTACCTCATCATAATATGTATAGTACACATTATGATGAATATAGTATATAATAGTAATATATAATATGTATAGTACTACTTTAAAGAAAATCGTTGGAGCTGTTTTCGAGAAAATACCAGAAAACTAAAAAATACATTTCAGTAAAAACGCACTTCCGGTCATTTGATTTTTCCAACTTCTAGTAAAGTGATACTTCCGGTTGAGCAATTCTGACAGATGACCCACTATCGGATCCCCATGGTGATACCTAAACGGAATATCAAGTTTGAACTTTCTACATTTTTCGTTTTTGAGCTATGCTGTTCACATACACACCACCCATACACACAGACCATTTTTTAAAAACCGCTTTTTTGGTTTCAGGGGACCTCAAAATGGATATTTCCGGTGAGTTAAAAATTATCTTCTGATTAAACTTACAAAGTGATTTGCGTGATTTCTCCCAATACACCAAATAAATAATATAATAATAATAATCACATAATAATACACCAAAATAATCAAAAAAGGGAAATAAAGATAATACAAATTTATTATGGTTTTATTTGTTATGCACAGTAAGCATTAAAATCAAAACAGGAAAACATCTCTCAAATAGTGAATAGAAGCTCATCTTTATTAATTAATTTTACTTGCTAATTTAATTCATTAGGGTTTTTAATTTCACAAGAAGGAATAAAAAATGGTCCCAAATCAAAAGTATCCACTTCCTTAAAAAGCAGTATAATACAACTAATTATTTTATTAAATAAAATATAAAAAAACAAATTAAATGTATCAAGGCATAAAAATGGTTATAGCACACAAATAACACTTGAAAAAGAACCCACTAGTTGGAATGCGATCATTTTTTTAAGGCTCTGCAACATCTGAGATCATAAGCACCCGAAGTCTCGTCAGTCTACAACTGGTCTCCGAATAGTGTTCTCTTGTTACGATTGCACAACCTATCACAAGAAAATTTATATAGAGTCTCCTAGGGCGGCAAAAATCTCGGAAGGCTTATCCAAAACGCTACCATTAGCCTATCTCGCTCAACATTGAAACCTTTACATAGCTCTGCAATTGGAACAGAAATCACAATATTTACAAACGTATTCTACGTAGGATTAAGTAGTAGATAAGACTTCTTCCTTATCTCCATCGTTATTATCAACAAAAAAAATAAGTGACGAGAAAATTACAAAATGTTCCTGTTTACCATAAAGGAAACATGATACTGACAAGAGTTTCTTTCTATAATCCCTTTTACATGATGAAACATATTGAACAGTCATATCATGTGTTTCAGATATGGAATTGCAATGACACTTTCACGTATAAACTAATAAATTAATATATATGTTATCATTTAATGCTTGTTTTACTGTTCATTAATAGTAACGAATTGATGAGCTTGTAATCAAGTGTTTAAAAAGTCTGAAAATGCAATTGTGGTTTTTGTGATGCAATAAAAAAAAAAGAAATTATATATAAATCCAGAACAAGAGTACCAATTCTGAAGCTCTAAGAGGAAAATGGTAAAAAAAATAATAGGCTTGCCTCATAAATACAAATACCAGAAAAATCGCCCTCTATTGGTAAAAAAGATAAGATGATGATGCGGTTTTGTCGCAATAGGTAGGGGATTTAGAAGTTGATATAGTGGGAACGATTGAAGAGTAACCGGATGGTATGGTAAAAAAAAGAAGGTAAACTACAAGCCGAACACCGGCTAAGCAAAAACAAAGTACAACATGTAAGTAACAAGATGTACTGGATAAAGAAGAAAATTTAAGGGTAGCACAAGTAAAAGAGGGTGATGATGAGGAACGGACGAAGAGGCACAATATCCCAAGAGAACCATCAGTAAATCCTATGGGAAAAGACAAGAAGGGTAGTATCAAAGGTTTATAAATTTTGCAGGGCGAATAGCATTGTAAGAGCTTGCGCCATGCAGACTGCGGTCTACAGTAACAAGCTGTGGAGGACGAGAATTGAGGAGAGAGGCTCTACAATACACGGACAAGTGTGAGGGTGTGGTCTGGTAGAGTATCATCACATCGCCCTAACCTCGACCTCCTGCTGTCTACTAACACTAGCAATGGAGAAGTATATATATCAGTATTCTGTACATCACCCTATTGCCTTTTAATGTACAGTCTGTGTTACAATAAAGCACATACCAATAACTACAGTTATATTGGCGCCAATAATCTGTCAATAATAACACTTTACAACACAATAACTTCTTATAACTATAACTAGCAACACCTCTATTAGCCGTCTAATTCCATTTTGTTTAAATGTGACAAAAGTATGCGATGGAAATACATTAGAACAAAGATAGCTAAAGATAGGGAATGGTTCCAACAGCCTAAAATCACCGTAACCCAGGAGGATCTGTTCGGAAATCTCTCGGTCAATTTGTGTTAACCACTGGCTCAGAGTATATACTGAGCCTGAGACGCGTCTCGTTTCGTTTGTCGCTGCACGTGATGCAACGTCCAATTGGAGGAATATAGTTCCAAGTAAAAAGGGATACAGCTTCAAATCTGAAGCTTCTCGCAACATTCTCTCGTAAATCTGTTTGGCTAATTTTGAATATATTGCTCCTTCACCTTGTACTAGAATGGTGGAACATCCCACTAATAATGGCACTTTAGAGGCAGTCTCGCCGTCCACATAAAAAACCCTCAAACCAATTATCCCAGAAAACTGTAACAAATGAAGCTTCACAGTTTAAAAGGCACGGAATGTGCACGGGAAAGGCTCAAGAAGAATACGAAGATGCACTAGAATAACGAGCCAATAAGGCAGATATTACAAGTTTTAAGTAAAGTGGAAAAAAAAAATAATAATAGACTAATACCAATAAAAAAGGAAGGGATAACGCAGTGGTAGCGCGCTGGACTCCCACGCGGCGGTCCCAGCATAGAATCCAGCAATGCCTTAGTTATATCTCTTTCTTGGAACCACTACAGCTCACTGCTGTATTGGTTACCGAATTGTCTGTAGCTAGAGAACACTGCTTCGAAGCCGGCAGTGAACTCAGAAAGTTCCGGGGGCATAACAGATCTTTCAGGTTGCAGTCATTATACCCTGAATGAATCTAATATAATCAAATATCGATTAATCCAAATCAATTAAACTTCCTCAAAATATCAAAACATTCTCCTGTTTTGGATACCTAGATCAACTCCAGTTTGTGCTTCGCGCCAGTTTTGGTCTCTGAATTATTCACACACACTCACCTCTTCTCACACTCGTTCTCATTCTCTCTCTATCTGAGCGATATGATATATACAAACACATACATACGAGAGAAAATGGGTAAATACTGTCCACCACTCAAAATCAACTCCCTGTACAAAACTCACTCTTTACAACACAGTTCTTCCATTTTTACCATTACTTGAAATATAATATATCTTCAAGGTTGCAAAGGATTTGCTCTGCAACTAATATCCCTAGTAGAAAGAAATCCATATAGTTTATAAAGTTCTCATTTCTTCATACTTTAGCGTCCTCGCCATATTCCACTCCTTCATGAAGTTGAAAGTATAATGCTATCTCTTCATCTTGCAATCTTTAGCCTATGTTTTTCTTTTTAAGCATTCAATCATTTTTTCAGAGCAGAATATCCAGCCGATCCTAATGCCGATCTTTTTTTTAGGTAATCACTTAGCCTTCATTTAAAATTTTACAATTTCAATCTATTTATTCCGCTATTATTCTCTAAAATTCGCAAGTGATACGATATATTGTTGTGAAAATAAGAGAAAGTAATGAAAAATTCATTCTCTAAAGTTTCATTTTCATAAACTAGATCTGATTTTTATCTTTATAAATAGATTCATTGTCCTCAAAGATAAAAATTTTGGATTAACTTTTTTCATCGTAGTTATTTATGAGAATCTCTATTCTAGAAAAGTCTCATGATTGTCGATTAATCCATAAAATTTTATGACTATTTCTTTTTTCTTTTTTTTTCCAAATGAATGATTTCTTTTACATTCTCGTATTGCATTCGTAACAAATTTTCGGTATCAATTTTTCACGTTCAGAGAAATACACGTCTTGAGGTCCCCTAAGATTCCAAAAAAGGGGATTTTTAAAAAATGGTTTCTCTCACTGTGTGCCTGAGTCAACATAGCACCCCCGCCAAAAAAAAAAAAAACGTAGAAGATCTTCCTTCGCATTCCACTTGGTTATCACAAAGGATCCAACAGGAACATACCTGTCAAAATTCCACAACCAATGGATTTTTCAGTATTTTGCGATTTTCTCAAAAAAGGCTCCAAAAATTTTCTTTAGCCAAAGTATATATTAAGAACTTTTATTACAAAGTATATTTTATTAAACAAAATATCATAGTAATAAATCTTTATTTGATTTCCGAACATTATGTCGAAAAAAAGAAAGAATTGAGCACAATAATGACAATAGATAATTTAAGGAAAAAGAAATAATTTGTTCCAAAACAGTTATAAAAATACAATAATAATAATAATAATAATGTAAAAGTAAATAATAAATGCAAAAGAAATGATCTTATATGTATAATTAAAAAAAAAAAACATTCATATATAGAATAATAAAAATAAAATTTAGTAATAAACAAGTATATTGTGGATTTAGAATAAAAGAAAGTTTACAGACAATTTGTAATAAACATCAACTATTCAAGATAAAGACTCCCATAGAGTGAACCACAAGAAAATCCAAAGAAAACGCCATTTATTAGAAGGCTTTATGATTTTTATTAATGTAATTAAGGGAAATAATTTGCACCTGTTTCTAATTTGTAGGGACTCATCCGGGATGCATATCCATACCCACCAGTCTAACAATTTCTACAGCAAACCCACAATATAGGTCTAATCATATTCCTCTACTCCCTTATATCACTTATAAAATAAATATGTATACAGAAGACACCGCAAATAACATATGTACAGCTAGTTTCACAACAAATGAAATAGATGAACCTCCCTAAGCTATTCGAAAGTCTTATTGATATTGCCCTCATTGTCTCCTAATACATCTGTAAGACTGGTCGGCAAATTTACCTTTCCCCGCGCGTTTACATATTTCGAACATTCCAATAGAATATGCGGGATCGTTAATGTCGTATTGCAAGCGCTGCATACCGGCTGAGGTTCTCTTCGGAATATGTGGCTGTGTGTCAACATGGTGTGACCGAATCTCATTCTCGCTAGGACAAATTCTTCTTCTCGCCGAGACTCTCGATTTGAGGTTGACCATTTCATTGTGGTACTCTTGATATTCCATAGTTTATTTGACACTGCACTGATTGCCATTCCGTTTCCCAGTTGGATAGAATTTGTTTTTTTTAGAAAAGCTTTCCAATCGACTGCAAGGACACGTTCGTCTCTACAAGACATTGATGCCGCTTCTTTAGCAGCTTTGTCGGCAGATTCGTTATCTCTTACCCCACATGACCGGGAATCCAAATAAAGGTGACTTGTTTATTTTCTCACAGGCATAGTTCCAAGAGCATATATATGCACCGAATCAACAAACTATCGGAGTCCCGATTGCCTAACATAAAATAATATATTTCTCCGGTTCATTGTAGTTCCGAATATGTTCTAGGGCTTTGTACACAGCAAATAACTCGGCTGTAGATATGCTTGAGATATTGCTTAATGGGAAGTTGTACAGCCTCTTATTCATGGCGAAAGCTGTTCCTACTCCATTTATCTTTTGACGAATCCAAATCCAATGATCTTTTGAGGAATTGCATATTCCTTTTTAAACACGTTTAGAAACTGGACTCAAAACTCTTGTTTCCATTATAATGCTTTATTGTTAATAGATGGTTTGTTTTTAGTGGCCTTTTAGTGAGGTACAAATTGCGAATAGAGTATGTGATGGATGCAAGAAACATAGAAGTATATTAATTTATAAAAAAATCAAAATTAAGAAGATATGTGACAATTCCTTGCAAGAAGGTACACGCAGTATAAGAAAACAGTTATTGGAAAAGATTATAATTAACCTTGATGGCAATATACTACCCCCTTCTCCTCACAGGGAAGGAACTGAACGAACAAAAGAGAAGATTCTTTTCTGGACAGACTTGTTCTAGACATCAAGGATGCATCAGTTTAACTGTTGCATAAGTTATATCATTAGAGTTTTGTACTTAATTACAGAGTTTGAATAGCATTTAAATATCTTTAAAGAATATAGTTAATTTAATCTACCAGTGTTTACTTAATTATTCTTATTGCTTCTATTTCAAACGTACATACAAGCCCTTTTACAAAACCGCTCAAGCCACTACAAAACTCAACCCACACCAATCTTTCCCCAAGCAATTCTCTTGTTTCCAAAATGTACAAGATTAATGGACAAGATATGGGCATCGACGCTGCTTTAGAATATTTACTTGCTCAGCCGCAATTAGCAAATCCTACTGCCACCTCCAGCCCCTTGAGAAATTTACAATTAATTAATAGTTAACCTTCGATGGCGAAAATTCAGCCAGTGTGTCCGATTTCCTTCGTGCTAGCGTTTCTCGCTGGGACGACGCCGCGAAATTAGAAATACTAGCACTTAGGCTCTCAGGGTCTGCAAAAATATTTTACGACACCCAGAAAGCCGTATTACAACGTCAGGGTACAGTTATAACGTATCCTCTAATTTCAGAGCGACTTCTAGCCCGATTTCGTAAGGAGAAAACACCCCTAGTCCTCTAACAGCAGATGACTAGTATTCAGTCTCTACCCACAGAGTCTCCTGAAGCCTTCGCGGATAGAATTAGACACATCCAGACCGCCATTAGTTTGAAAATTCAAGCTAATCCACTCGAGGCCTTACATTCTATTTTAGATAAACTAGCCACTGATGCATTCCTAAAGTCACTTCCTCAACCGCTTCGTAATGAGGTACGAACAAAGCTACCTCAAATATTAGACGAAGCACTTTCTTATGCCAATGACCTAAAAGAAGTACAGGCTTCTGAAACAAACCCTACAGTTTTCGCTGTCACTTCGAAAACTTCTAATCCTCGCACACCCTCCTCATCTCCTTGTCGTTTCTGTGGACAAATGCATTTCCACAGAGAATGCCCGCATCGAAATAAAAATCAGAAACCAAAACCTACTACCAACCCTAGAGTTTTTAATGTATTAAAGAATAGGGCTTGCCGCCATTGTTCCGGTCCGCATTTTGACGTGGACTGCACCAACAAATTTAGACCAAAACCTCGTACTAACTTTGGCAAAATGCCTAAGAATTTTAATATTCCTAGAAATTTTAATCACAGGGTATATAGTAATAATCGCTATATTATTAATAATAATCAATATTATAGTAACAATAATAATGCTCGAGTTAATTCAAATAATTCGCGATTTAACTC